>JAYMSP010004827.1:0-15205 GCA_036897095.1 Plantago elongata
TTAACTTTAACTACGTCAATGATTCATGCTAATTATCTGCTAAGTATTTTCGGTAACTTCTATTGATTAAGACTACCGGTGATTAGCTTACTAATTAATTAATTAGTGTTAACTGTGATTATCTTACGACAATTAACTATGAACAATAATTTGGCTAATTAATTAATTATTCATTAAGGCTAACCGTAATTCAATTTAAGGATAATTAGTTATTAACTAACAGTAATTAGTTTCGATAATCAACTCATTAATTACGACTAAAATAATTAGCCTAACAATATTTAATTATTAATTACGACTAATTATCTTAACAATAATTGATTAATTAAGACTAAACTTAATTAGCCTAACTGCAATTAACTTTCAGTCAAGGTTAATAGTAATTAACGACACCTAATTACAGCTAATGATGATTAATTAACTTTTAACGACCAATTACCTTATAATTAATTAATTAAGTTCACTAAGTAATTTACCGATACTAATTAAAACTAACTAGTCATTAGCTTACGGTAATTATTTAAGCTGACTAATAATTAACTAAATACGACAATTAATTACAGCTAATAAATCTTAATTAACGGTAAGTAATTAAATAACAATACTTAATTAACTACGATAATTTAAATATTAACGGACGGTAATAAAATAACAAAAAAAAATACGAAACTAACCAAATGCACGTTGAGCGACGGGCAGCGTAACGACGTCGAACGGAGTCGGATACGATGACGCGACGGGTAAAAATATTAAACTATTCTTCGTTCGTTTTATTTGAATTAAATCGAATCCGATCGAAGAATTTACTGGTTATTTGGTCGAGTTAACGACGCTAACCGGAATTTTCGGGGCTTGGGCAGTCGGAGTGGATGTTTGGCCGGAGCCAGGTGGTGGTCGCCGGAGAGGGTGACCGGAAAACCGAAAATGGGGCGGAAATGGGGCAGAAGAGAGCAGAAACGAGAGAGGAGAAGGAGGAGTGTTGGTGTGAGTCGAATGAAGGGCCGGAGAAGGCTATTTATAGCCGAAAACGAAGGCAAGGCGGTGGTGATGTGGCCGGAAATCGAGCCACGTTGCTCGTTTCCTCGCCATTCGTTCGATTGCCACGACTTTGTAACGTGGCTTCGTTCTTCTCCGTTCGTGCTCTGCATCTTCACGTGACGGGGGTGGCTCGAGGAAGGAAATGGCGGCGACGGCGGCTCCTTCCTCGCGAAGGAATCCGTCGATTGGCTCCAGGATGTGGCGAATTGGGCACCAAATTGGGACGAATGGCGTGAGGAGGCGGAAATTGAGAGACAGAGCGTGCGCGGAGGGGCGTTTTGACTTGGGGCGGACCGATCGATTTGATCGGGAAATACAGACGCACAGACGGCCAGGAAGAACAGAAGGATGAAGAAGATGAAGTGAAAATGACGATTGTACCCCTGACTGATGAAGAAAGGAAATTGGCATTTAAGGGTGTTTTGGTCCTTTCGTTATATACACCTAATTCGTTCTGGCTACTAAACAAATCCGTAAATAAATTCTGAAAAAATGTCAAACCACTTTCCGGACATTTGTCGAGTCATTTTCGAGCCGTCGGTAAAATAAAATAATTATTTTATAATATAATATTATATTATTATTTTATTCGGTACGGTTAATAATTCGATTTTAACGTCGAATCCGCTCGACGTTAAAATACAAATTTTACTCTAAATTATCCGCGAAATTTTTCGACTCGTATGAAATGGAAAATTAATATTTTATTCAGTTAAAAGTCGAAAAAAATTCACGGACCTTACAAAATTAGTTCATAAATAACATATCAACTCATACATTAATTCAACTTGGAAAAAAAAAAAGAAATCAATTATCATAAACAACAATATTACTTTTTTTTATACGTCTTCTATAACTATAATTATATGCCACAATACGCGTATTCTTACGTTCTAGTATTATATGATGAAACTTTATACTAATATTTTAAGGTTAAATTAAAGTTAAAGTTAAAAATTATTAACAATTCAAAGTTAAGTGTGAAATTCATTTTAAAACAAAAAGGATAGTTCATGCAAGAATTCCAAATTCGTGCATTTTCAGTTGTTTGGTTCATTAAGCAGACCATATTTTGAAAGTAGTTATGCACCAATTTTGCATGATTAATGTATTTCCACATAATTATTATTTAAATATTTTTATTATTTAGAAATCATGTAAGTGTAAAGTTCCATTGATATTTTATGGAATTAAATGCACAAGTTGATCTTCTTATATGAAGTTCAACAGATGTTTTATTTTATTATTTAGGTTTCGTTCTCTTCATTGAAAACTCATTAATTTCAATTCAGTTCAATTTCGTTTAGTTATTTTCTACTCCTTTCATTCTATGAATCTGGGTATATCTATCTTAGGCACTGTTTTTAAAAAAGTCAATTGTTTATGTTGAAGAAATAAATGATAAAAAATGGAGAAAATATGAGAGTAAGATACAGTATAATAAAGAATGGAAAGTAAGAGAGATAGTTGAGTTAGTAGGAGTTAGTTGGTGTACTTTTTTACTATTTTTGTAATTATACTAGATTCGTGGGACATTCATAAAAGAATAAGGGTTCAAATTTACAGGATAGTTCAGTTTTGTTTAAACGAAGAGAACATAGTCTTATACACTCCATAGAATGAAAACACATCAATTTGGCCTTCTTATATGAACTATGATATAAAATATAAATATTGTTTAAAATTTTTAGGTTTATGCTAAAATAATAAGAAACAACTAAAATATCCATTTCATTTTCAGTTTTTATTTATATTCAAAAACATTACTTCCAAACCCCTTAGAGAACTTTACTTTTAAACACTCGAGGTACTTTTGGAAGAACAAGTTTGATTATGACGTCATAATTTTTTTATGACATCATTAACAAAATAAAACAGTAGGGAGTTCATATATATAAAGTAATTTGGCATGGGTATATCTGTAATTTTGTCATCATGTAGAGGTGTGTACGTAATTTAGTTACCGTATAAAGTGACTGAAAAATTAGGTGGACATTTATTTATGCCCTTTCCATATGGTAGATCTTCGTTTGTTGGTACAACAACTTCAACTTATTATAAATGCTAATTAAGGGGGTAAGATTTTACCGATCTTCAACTACCTCTCTTTAATAAGAAGCTTGCAACAAATATGATCAAAATGTTTACATAGATATCGTAACTTTTGTACAAATGGATTTTGTACTCGATCATTTGATGTAAACAGTTGTTCGTCTCATGCTCTGACTGTGTATGCCATCACTCTTTACGTCTACCGTATAAAGTGACTGAAAAATTAAGTGGACATTTATTTATGCCCTTTCCATATGGTATATCTTCGTTTGTTGGTACAACAACTACAACTTATTATAAATGCTAATTAAGGGGGTAAGATTTCACCGATCTTCAACTACCTCTCTTTAATAAGGAGCTTGCAATAAATATGATCAAAATATTTACATAGATATCATAACTTTTGTACAAGGTTTATTTGATGCTAGGGGGTTCCCCACTAGTCTACCTTATTTAAAAGTTGACAAGTGTCAATTTATTTATCTTTTTTTAACGAAAATCCAATAAAAGGTTAATCATGATTAGTCGTAATTAATTAGAAGTAATTAGTCCACTTCCTGCTCAAATATGATCCTATTTATTATGCTTGTGGCAATTTTGAAATGGAGCTAACAAATGGTACATGTTAAGTAGATGATTGTTGATTTATTAAAATATAAATTCTCACGATCTATGGTCTCTATCTAAAGACGGTCCATAATACTAATATAAAATCACTTGTGTTATTAATTAAAATGTATATTATTTTTCTTAACAATTTGTTATTAAAATATACATTTTAACTAATAACATAAGTGATTTTATTAGTATTATGGACCGTCTTTAGATAGAGACCATCAGTCGTGAGAATTTATGTTTTAATAAATCAACAATCATCTACTTAACATGTACCATTTGTTAGCTCCATATTGCCACAAGCATAATAAGAAATTAATAATTAGGATCATATTTGAGCGGGAAGTGGACTGATTACTTCTAATTAATTATGACTAATCATGATTAACCTTTTATTGGATTTTCATTAAAAAAAGATAAATAAATTGACACTTGTCAACTTTTAAATAAGATAGACTAGTGGGGAACCCCCAAGCATAAAATAAACTCTCAATTAAGTAATAGAGAAAGTTTTGTTTCGTAATATAACCTTTTCGACTTTTTTGAGACTACGCTTTAACCTTCTTTTATTTTTTTCCACTTTACACCAAAATCGTTAATAAATTTCCACCGTATCAATAAAGTTTTTTGACAAGCAACAAGTTACACGTACACACACACACACACACAAAGTTTATATACAGACGATCCCAAACGCATAGTTTGGGTAACACGACGCATAAACACCGAACTGAGGTCTACTAAGATTAAAGTGTACAACCAATCCGGACAAATGTCCCACACATGTAAAGCTGCACTCATCTGCCTGGATATCATATGGACCGAACTATGCACATCAATGCTACTAGCACTACTACTAACAACAATATTATACATAGAACTTGCACGCTTTGCCAGACTATCAGCCACACCATTGGCTACCCTGTAGACAAACGAAATAAGAACTGCCTGCAAAGCATGTAATTGCCTCTGAATATCAAGTATCTGAGGTAGGTGCACCCGAGCCGGATCATGTAGTCTGCACAAACAAGCAAATAAGTAGTAAGAGTCTATTTGGATAAGCAGATCAGAAATATCGCGTTGTATGGCCAACATAAGACCTTTGCGTAAGGCTACAAATTCTGCAATATTATTATCCGTGTAACCGATGTATCCACTGGTGGTTTGCAGAAAGGAACCAGAATGTGAATGCAGGATACAACCTATACCGGCTAATCCAGGGTTGCCCATGGCCGAACCATCAGTATTAAGACATACGTACCCTGGTTTTGGAGGGATCCAAGAGAACTTAATCACGGACTTTGGAGCCAAGCCTGTAGGAGAGTGAAGTAGCTCTAGTTCCTTAGTGACGACCGCAATTGAGTTTGCAACGAAACAAAAGTGAACTGGTGGCCGCAAAAGATGAAATCATTACGAGCTTTCCAAAGCACCCAACCCAATAGAATAAGACGAAGTTGGTTAAGTGAGTTAAGTGGTAATCTGCACAACAGTTGTGTGAAAGATTCATCCAGTGTTAATTGCCATTCAGGAGGCCAATACACTAGACGGATGTGTTTAAAGCAGGGGTATTCAAAAAATAGGTGAGATGATGTTTCAGGGAGTGTCCTACACAATGGGTAGAGAGGTGAGTTGAGTATACCTTGTTGATGTAACCGAGCATTCGTTGGAAGGCGATCATGGACTGCTAACCAAAGGAAGAATCGAACTCGAGGAAGGGTTTTTAAGTGCCAGATACGGTTCCAGTGCCATGCCAGGTCAGGGGGTCTGAGATGCTAACACATTATATGCCGACTTAATATTGACTTTCCCAGATGATGTAAAAGACCAGAACAACTCATCCAGTCCCGTGTTCGAAAGTGGAAGTGGTAAAGCTATAATTTCGTGAACCATGTCTGGAGGCAAAGCCTTTGCCAGCTTGAGAATGTCCCAACTCCCGTGAGAAATGAACTGGCAACGTTTTGCGCTTAGCGGGGTGAAAGAAACATAGTCGAGGAGTCGGCGACGTGGAAGCCAATGGTCTGACCAGAAGTCAATTATGGTCCACTGCCTATCTGCCATTGAAGTAATGTTGCGAGCAGGTTCTTGTGTTTAACTATAATTTTCCATAACCAACTATGATGATCTCGAGATGAGGCTTGAAGGAAAGAGGTGTTGGCGAAATATTTAGCTTTGTATGCCTATGAAAGGATTGATGTTGGTTGACTCAAGAGACGCCAAGCTAGTTTTATTTGAAAGGCAGTGTTTAAAGTCTCAAGATTCTGAATCCCAAGACCGCCCACTCTTTTCGGAGAGCAAATGATAGACCATTTGACTTTACCCCGTTGTCTTCCAGTTGGGGAAGCATTCTAGAGAAATTGTATGGTAATCGAATTGAGCTTTGCAATGCAGGTAGTGGGAATTTTAGCTACCGACATACAATAAGAGGGAATCATCGACGTTACTGAT
The DNA here is from genome assembly GCA_036897095.1 of Plantago elongata. Classification (NCBI taxonomy): domain Eukaryota; kingdom Viridiplantae; phylum Streptophyta; class Magnoliopsida; order Lamiales; family Plantaginaceae; genus Plantago; species Plantago elongata. Next base: position 6,151 of record JAYMSP010004827.1, read on the forward strand.
TGAATCAGAGTTGCACGGCCATCATAAGATAGAAATCTTGTATACCAACTCTATGATCGAAAAAGTTTATTTTCCTACGCCCGAATAAGAGAGGGACGCCCAAGTACTAATCATGGCGTTTGTTTTGTGATATTCCCAAAGTTGCAGTAATACGTTGCTTGGTAGGAATAGGAGTATTAGGAGAAAACATGATGCAGGACTTGGCCCAGCAAACTACCTCTCCTGACGTTGTTGCATACTTAAGAAGACATTCCTGTAACATCTGTACTGAACGGTTAGACGCATGATAAAAGAGCATACAATCATCGGCAAAATAGAGAATATGAGTCATCGGCCTCTGAGGAGCGATACGAAGACCCTGAATCTGTTGGAGCTGAGATTTACGTTCCAGAAGATGAACAAACAGATCTTGGCAGAGGATGAATAGATAACGCGAAAGAGGGTCACCCTGTCTAATACCCCGAGTTGGAGTCCAAGTATCAGAGACGTGATAATTGACTTTGACCTAAAAGGTGCAAGATGTAACACATATCATTATCCAATCGATGAGTTTTGGGTGGAAGTTATACTTCTGGAGTGTGAAACGTTGAAAACTCCATTCCAGGTGATCGTAAACTTTTTCAATATTTAATTTCAATGCCAGGAATGATCGATTGGCTTTCCGTTTGCGGTTCATGGTATGGAGAAGTTCATGCGCAAGAAGAACATTGTCAGAAATGGCCCGACCCAGAATAAAAGCGTTTTGTAGCGGAAAAATCAACTGGGAAAGGAATGGGCAAAGACTCTGTACAAGAATTTTGGATATAATTTTGTAACTAACATTGCAAAGACTAATTGGGCGAAATTGTCCAGGAATTTGTGGATTAGCGACCTTAGGGATAAGTACCACCTGGGTGTGATTAATGGACGTGGAAGTAAGGAGGTTTGGAAAAACTCTCGAATCATAAGAGATACATCAGGTCCCACTATAACCCAATATTGACTATAAAATTCCCCATTTAAACCATCAGATTCCGATGCCTTATCAGGGCTAATGGATCGAACCGCTTCCCAGATTTCTTTATCAGAGGGTGTAGCAATTAAGATTAAATTGTCTTCGTCCGATAGCTCTGGAGTGTGGATTTGATGGAACTCCTCGAGCGAAGTTGTGTGTGCATGTGCTTGTGTAGAGACGAAGGTACGAAAGACTTCAATCATATGGGTTGGGTTTGTTATCCATTTACCAAATGTGCATTGGATGCCATGGATTAAGTTATGGCGACGGTTATGAGATGTCATAGCGTGGAAGAATTTAGTATTAGCGTCTCCTTGTTGGATCCAAGTTTGGCGCGACCGCTGTGCCCAATAAGTTTTTATCTGATTTCTAATTCGTGTATAATCAGAATGAAATTGCTGCAATTGTGGGCTTAAATGAACGGGTTCTCTATGAATACGATAGACATTAACCTAACACTTCTATTTGTTAAAGTGCGTCATTTTTTTTTCTTTTTTAATGTTCTATTGGTCAATGAGACGATGTCCTCTAAATATCATTGAAAACAAACAATACATAATTAATGTTTGAAAAATAATACATGAAAACCAGTACACATTCAACTATAAACTCTAGACTTTAAACTCATTATTGTCCTCCACGTATAATTTAACGAAAAAATTAATAATAAAAATACATGACAATGAGGGGAGAATATAATGACATCAATCAGGAGTAAAACATCTCTAGATAATTTATTTATAGACGACCATCTATTATTAAGAAAATCATCGATGTTATTAATCAAACACTTATATTAATTCTTTAATATTGAAGTTTTTGTCATATTATAAGAAGATTTATTTTGTCTACAATATAAATATTAATTAATAATATGAATAATTTTATTGTTAATACGTACATTGCATAATTAACATCTAACAAATAAAAGATAATAGTAAGAAGATGTTGCAAATGATTCTTAACCTTCTTAGGGAGCAAAGCATACGTACAGACTATAAAGGTAGACACTATAGAAGATCATGTCCGTAACTTGATCGGCCTCTTTTTGTTCCAATACTAATTAAACAAAACTTTGCTTTGCTGATTAACAATTTCCCATCAAAACAAATTTAAATATCTCATGTTAAAAGTGTAAAAAGAAGAAGAATCATTAGTCCATTCGTCCGCCAAGTCTCTTTTGTGGTGTAACTGTATTTCAATGAAGATGCTCCCGAAGAAGTCGGACTCCTGTAACACATGAATTCATTCCGAAGTTAAAATTACTAAATAAGTTTACAGAACTTGTAAATTGTAATCGACTTTAGGAAAAACAAGTTAAAAGTAACTTGCATGATTGACTCCAATTCTTTGAGCCAATGCGATAATTTATACATGTTTTTTGGAAGATAGGTCAGCCGAGTTATAATGTACGTAATTTTCCACATATTTTATCTTCACTTTTACATTAAATTAGAGTATTAAAAGATGGTTGCAGAGCAACAATTACATTTAACTATGTAGTTCTTATAAATGAATTTTAAAAAAGAAATGATACACCTCATTAATATAACTAATGAGGTTTGCAAAGTGGTCACCTAAGTTTTAACGTAGTTAAAGATTCTCCGGTGGTTCCTATATGGGTTTCACTTAAAAAAGTTCTATATCAATCAGAAGCATTGTTTGAACTGGTTAAGACGCTAGGTAATCCACTTCGGGTTGACTATGCCACGGCATCTTTCACGCGACTTGAAAGGGCTCGAGTGCTTGTAGAAGTTGATGTTATCAAAGTTATCCCGGATGCAATTGTTATTGAGGTTAAAGGTCATCAGTCGAAAATCAAGGTATCTCATGAAAATCTGCCACACTTTTGTTCATTCTGTTCAAAGTTAGGTCGCTTGGAGAATTCGTGCTTTTTGAAAAATCCGGTGTTGAAATATAATGGTTCTAGTAAAGTGTCAAACTTTATATCTAATCAGGAAGGTTTGAATAATAGCATTGGCTACTCCACTCTTGTCGATCAAGAGGAATATCAAGGCTGGCCTAAATGGATTAGTCATGAAAATCTTGTTCTTGTTAAGGAGGCAACAACTAAGGAGAACCTTACCACAAAAAATCACTTCTCCACCTTGGAAGGGATAGATGAATCTGCAAAAAATATGTATATGCAAGAAAACTCAGAGGTCGACTTAGACGGTATCAAATCAGTTCAAGAAACACCTCGAGAAAGTTTCACAGGTGAAGGGGAGGAATTTATCACTTATGAGCAGAGTTTTGCAGTATCTCTGAATTCACCTTCTTATTTAGATACTAGAAATATTCATGAAGTTAGAGATTTTATCCAACTTGTTGTAAGTTTGGGAAGGAAAAGATCGTCTGTGGTTTTCTTGGAAGGTTTGCGGTTATCTTCGGTATTAAGGGCTTTTCCAAGGATTGTTTAGGCATGGATATTAGTAATGATCTGGCGGTATTAGCATATGTACAAGCTCTTTCATTTAAGGAAGGTGGAGGTAATTGAAGGTGGAGGATATAGAAGCAAAAGTAGAAGAGAAGAGTGGAAGAAAGAAAAAGACTTGAAGCAAGAGTTTTCCAACTTGACAATACCCTCTAACCTTTTCAAAGTATGGTTTTTGTATCATTCTGAAGTTAATGTTATGTGTCTAAGTTTGTGTCTTAATCCCCAGCTCTATGTGCTCGGATCTCAGTTTAGGCATGTATATGCTTCATTTTGTAGTATCGTTTTGGATTCTAATTGTATTATCGTAGTGTTTGTTGGGTTTGGTTGATATCTTAACATCGAATTGTACACGAATTCTTATAATTCCCGTGAATTCTCTTTTATTTCCTTTATTAATATCAAAAAATTAAAAAATATATTGTGCATGTGAATTAAAAATTGACCCATGAGAGCCTATTTATAAAGTATATAAACATAAAAGTAACAAGTGATTATATTGTGCAACTTACCCCGACGAAGGAAAAACACATCGGTCATAACCTGCATAGAAAATCAATAGCAAAATTAATTCACCCCAATTTACTAGCTAAGTGAAGAATGTTACACCAAATGTAACGCACATAATACTGTTAAAGGGAACTTGTTCACTAAAAACGGTTTAAAAAGATAAAAATAAACATAAAAAGAAGCTCACTGGGATTCTGTCGAGTTAAATCAGCAGTACCACCAAAATGGCAAGCAATGTCATTATTACCATTCTGTTGATAGTAACTGTTGAAAGCATAGGAAGCATGTGAAGCTAGTGTGTTGGGCTCAAAGCACGATCCACCGGATCGAATCGGATGGCAGTCCGCTTGCCCAAAGCCGCAGGCCCAGTCCAACGCGATCTGGAGGTCGATTGGAGAGACTCCGCGTCGAGCTACACACCATGTTGTGCCATCCAGGAAGGTAGTGTTGCCTTCTGGAGGTGTTAGGTTCGGCATTGGCAGTGACGCCTCTGCTTTCTCTTGTACCATTGCGCTTGCAGTGGGAACCAAACTTTCCAATACTACTAGTAGCAAAACTACATAATAAATTAATGGTTTAGTTAATTTTTATGTAGATATTTAATAAATTAATTATATTATATATAAATAGTTAGATTCTTAAAATATTCAAATGATCACCTCATGTTTTGTTAAATTATTTGAGCAAGTTTATTAGCTTATAAACTACTATATAATCGTGAAGTAACAACTTTAGCTCAAATATAACCTGATCTAACTAGCTATTCGAAACTTAAACATGTAAGAAAAGTTAAAGAAAAGCAAATGCATGAACTTACTATCCGAAACTTAAACATGTACGAAATGTTGAAGAAAAAGAAATGTGTACATACCAAGAAAGCATTGCAGAGGTTTCATGAGGTTGAGGGAAAGAGTCTTGCTTCTTCTCATAATAATATTATGGTGAATGAATCGAAGGACTTATTCAACTCACCAATGCATTGAAGTGACAAATTATCTGGCCTGGTTTTGCAACAGCTAACGAGCTAGGCAAGGCAAAAAGAGAAAGAACGAACGAACGTAGTTGTAGTACTTACTACTTAGCTTGTAGTCATCAACTCATGATGATATATTCTCCTTATTTAATACAACCACACCACCGCAGTAAGTACATCAAGAATATACATGTCATCCCTTTTTCTTTTACTTTAAAGGGATAATTAGATGTCCATATTGCATATGGGTCAACTTAGATCAACAATTACATCCAGGTCCTTTTGTGTTGATCAGGTTAATTCACTATTCATTTTACTTGCAAACCAAACAAGGCTTTAGTCAATTCTTTTCGTTTTTACTTACTCGGTTTGGAAAAATTACAGTACCAACTCATCTTCTTCCACCCGTCAAAACGTCTTCTTCCGTCTTCGCACCATGACCGGCGACGAGTTTGGGTGTCTTCGCGAGTTGACTTACCTCATATCGCCGCCTCACCACCATCGCCCGACCTTCTTCCGATCGCTACACCACCCATCTCCAGCTTCCATCGTCACTACTCTCCCACCACCGCACCGCCCTCTTTCCACCACCGTTCTTTCACAACAACCACACAACCACCGTCCCTCCCACCGCACCACCACCAGATCTGAAGATCCACCACACCCTTCCCCCCCTCTCTCCCCCCCACTGACCCTCCGCCTTCCATAAATCCACCATTCTCCAGCCACCCACAACCACCACGACTGGGAATTAGATCGAGAGTCCCTTCCATGATTTACTCAAAATTGGACAGAAGAAGGCTTGCCGGCTTCAATTTTTTCTATGTTTTATTATTTTTAAGCTCCAATCTAATTTAAATTCAAGCTCCGAGACTTTTTTCTTCTCTTTTTTACGTTTTATGTATTTACATTTAAATCAATTACATCCAGGTCCTCATGTGATTCTCACGTGGCAGTCGTAAGCTTAAGGCTGTTTGACCAAATGCAAAATTTGAAATTCAAACAGCGGCAAAAATGACTTTTCCGGGTTTAAGATCGCCAAAAGTCAAATTCGTGGACCTAAATGTAATTGATTTTTATCTACTATAATAGGACTTGCATGTCATTGTTGATCTGGATGGTAGTCATCTGTATTAACGTATCTAACAGGGGTGGTAGATGTAATTCGTCCTACTTTAAATTTAAACTCTATATATGCGTTGGTCTCAATTTATCATTGCAAGATTCAGATTACTATTGTCATATCCTCGGATTCAATTGAAGCATATAAATGTATACGGAGTTCACTCAAATATTGAATATATCCACCACTCACTACTATATTGCAAGGTTATAAAACCTAGCAAACCTCCTCGAGTAATAAGTTTTAGTTGTATGTCGGAAGCAAATTGACCTGAACAAGAATAACTTTTACAGGACAATTAAAATTAACTCGAGAATACGAGTTGCTATTATTGGTTTAAGTAAGTTTTGACCTTTATTAATTGCTCCATTTGTTTTATTTATATTTAAGTGTAACTAAAATAATTTTTCAAATTTGAATCTTGTGAATATAAATATATGGATACAATTTGCACCTATAAACAGTGTCACACTTGGTGTAAATTAAAATTCTGTACACAATATTGGTGAATTGTATCGCACCAGCTTTTTAAGAAAACGGAAACATGTTCGTGCCCCTGTTTCAAGAAAGAGCGTAGAACTCACTAAATAACTTTGTACAAACAAGCAAGAATCGAGCTTTCTTGAAGGGAAATTCATCCCTTAGTGTTTCTTTCTTTTTTCTTCTAACTTTTATTTTATTTATTAACTTTCTGCAACACTATTGTGGAGAGTAGTTTACATGAGGAAGCTAGGAACATATACATCAGTCACTTTTTGACCTGAAAATTTTTATAGTTCCACGAAAATATTCAACCGCACAATTAATATATAATAATACATAATTTACATATACACAAAAAAACCTACAGTTTGCCCACAACACCATATAATTAATATACAATATTGCAGGACTTTTAAAACTCTCATTAATATACAATATTGTAGGACTTTTAGAACTCTCATAAAATTTTTAACTTTCATAAATTTTTATATAACTATTTAGGGTGCGTCGAGTCTACACTTTGCAGTTGTGAGAATAATTTTCTATTTTAACCCTTTTCATTCAAACTTTTGCTTCTTAATCATTAATTAATTGAAAAATCGTTAAATGGATATTTTTAATTAAATAATACTTTCTCCATCTAAGATTGAAATTTTTGTACGTTTTGTTGTTATAATATTATCCGTTTTATGCCGGAGCCAGTAATTTTTAAATTCACAAAAATTCTCATATCATGAAAGAGTGAGTGGCCTATTTGAGTACCATTTATCCTACCCCTTTAACCATTGTGGGACATTACAAATTCGAAGTCTATAACCTGCACCTATTATCCTGAATAACTATTGGAAGTAGTCTTGACAATGACTGGGTTTTACCAACCCATTGACTAACTTATGGATATTTAAGGGAGGAGTGAAGAATGTTATGAGTTTGACCGGGCCGGTTGAACTAGAAACTGTCCATTTTCGAATAGCCCCTTAAAACCCAGACCGGGCCGGTCGTTTTTTTCTTTTTTTGCTTGAAATTTTTATAAAACAGATTTTATGTTGTTAATCAAATCATCAAATATTTAGTATTTTTTTTAAATCAATTAAACTTGGTGAAAGATATACATTCTATAAATAATTTCTAACAAACAAAAAACAAATTGAATAAGTCCATTAATCAAGATAGCTAAATCCAAATTCTCAAACAAATTTAATAAACCCATTAGTGAACTTCATACGAGTTACAATAATTAACATTGTCGATATTTTCAAGGTTAACTAAAATAACATAAAAGACATTCAATTGCAATTGCATATATCTTCGACTCTTCACAATTCATTCGGCATTCTTGGACTCTTCACATAAAGATATGATTCGATCAACAATCTATTTGGCATTCTTGGACTTGAAAGCTTCTGCATATGTTCCTTCTCCAACCTTGACAAAATAATTGTCGACATTAGAGGACAAGAAATTAAAAAGAAATAGACTACAAAATAATCTAAAACTTTCAAGAAAGCATAGCATAATCTACAACAACAATACCACTAATAATTAATTAATGAACAACATTATCATTCTACTACATAAATAATTCATTAAGTACCCTTCTTGATCAACATCACCTCCAATTAACAAATATATTATCCTATTAAAACAAATCATCAACAATAAATGATCAAACAAAACGCTAGTAGTTAGAACATCAAATAATTTGCAAAGAAGCCTTACAAGTACATGTAACTTGATTTTGAACTTCACCCAATGACATCGTCTCCTTGCACCATAGTTGTACGAGTTGCAATGTGACATAATTCCAAAAGTCAAACTTTATGAATACAATATTTTTTTGTATAAAAATAAAACCATAGAACAATTACATTAAATTATATACTTACCCTCCTCTATTTCTGATTTAATCCAATCATTCCCAAAAATCAATGCTTCAACAACATTATGACTCAATTGAGATCGTTCTTCGTCAAGGATGCGACCTACAACACTGAAGGTTGATTCTGATGTCACGGTAGTTGCAGTAATTACTAGAATGTCTCGTGCAATCCTTCCTAATATAGGAAATCTTCCAACTACGTTGTTAGTCTTCCACCAGTATATGACATCAAATCCAGGTACACAAGGGTGTTTAATTTCTTCCAGATAAATCTCCAATTTCGTTTTTTCAACAACATGTGACGAACTAGCATCCGCATACCATGCATCAAACTCACTCATAGAGCTTTGTGCATGAGCACTAGTAGAGGCTTGTGATACATACACCATACTACCACCATAAAACACATTTAAATCCTCCAACGCCTCCCTAACCCTTTCAATGTGCACCCAAGCATTTTCACTATAGATCTTTGTGTAATAAAATCTAACAATGTGCATCTTAAAACTGGGGTCTAGGACAACATCAATTGTCAATGCCAAACAACAATCATCCCATTACTTATCAAACTTGAGCTTTATCTTATTACTCATCACCTTAAGATACTCAGTCTCACTAATTTGCCATTCCATCAACTTCAAATGGATTTCACAAACATC
>JAYMSP010004828.1:0-15198 GCA_036897095.1 Plantago elongata
TAAAGTTGAGCATTTGCAATATAATGCTCCACTCGAATGCACATGACATCAATAATGTTTTACCAATTTCACATTAGTAATCATATATATGTCAAGTTTACTCAATGCAATCTTTTATCATTGACAAGTAGTCTAAGTGATGTGTTGATGCAATATCATCCAACATTCATCCACGCATATTTTGACATCGTTTGCCTCGTATATGTCATATTTGCCTCATGCAATTACGAATGTCTTTTTCACAATATTTCTACTATATTAGCACATTAGGGGCATTAAATATATTGTATGCTTGTCTAGCATATCATCATCATTATTTTCTCATAACATAAATGATTTTGATACACCCAACTACGCTGGTTGGTTATCCACACTTTATTTGCATCACTATTAATAATATCATTTAATATGGTGTGCATGGTATATTCCAACAACGCCGATTGGTTATTCGATACTTCTTTGGAATTTTCATAAATTTTAATTCATCAATTCTCGATCACTTCCAATCTATGATGTTCTATACCAACTACGCCGGTTGGTTATTCCATATTTCTTTGAAATTTCGAAAATTTATAATTATTAATTATTGATCAATTCCAATCTATAATATTTTCATATATATTCACCTCATGAAATATTTAAACAAAATATAACTTACCGTATAACTTATCGTGAATGGTTTGGTTTTGAGTGATACCGTTTCCTCTTGGATTGACTGCATGCTGATTCCACAATTCACGTTTAAATTTTATTTGTGTATACAAGCCTGCAAGTACAAAGAATATGAGAGATTAATAACCAATCTTGATTAATTAGCAAGCCTGATTTATTTCTCTTTGTCTATTAGCCGGTCGTAATGGCCAATCAAATTCAAATTCATTCGTCTCTCCTTGGACAATATGATTCCATATTCTTTGATGGAGGATGTGTTTTCAACTTTTTGTGCACCTGTAATATATAAAAGTAATTGATTATTAAACAATGGATGATTTGGTTAATTGTACGCCTCCTATCAAACAATGGATAGAAAGTAATTGTTTGATTTAACCGCACGCCAACAATACTTAACTAATTGAGAAGCCAGAAAACAAATTGAGCACAAGCCGTATTCTTCTTAGGCCATGAATTGTCGACGGAATAATGATTTGGGGTTGATTGGCATGCGACTTAAATATTTCGATTTAAATGTTTGAATAGTGATCGGAATTGTAGTGGGATTGTTAAAATTGTGTTTGGTATAGAATTGTAATTGAATAGAATATTATAGGTTTGTCCGTAGAGCCATTTTAATTTTCGGCATTTCAATCTTCGGCATTTAAATGTCATAACAGACACAAAATCTCCAAGTAGCATCCAAATGGACATTTGGATGCTACTCCAATAAGCTCCTTGGTTTCTTTTGTAACAGTGGCTAGGTAGAATTTTTTCTTTCTTTCTTCCCTTGGCTTCTGTTTGTACTGCTAGGGTTTAAAATCTCAGTTGGTGAATATTATCGTGCTGATAACGTATTGAGAGAAAATCGAATAAGATTTATTCAGATGTGATAAACGAGAGAGTACAATTATATATTTATATAAGGAAAATAAATTTTTAGAGAGTTCGGTTGGATTTATAACAATAACCAATACCGATTATTGTACATCTATTCTATAATACGTACATTTATTCCATAACACGTGGGAAATATATTCTTGCGTTTGGCTTGTGAGGTGTGACTTGTCCCACTTGCATAACCCCAATAATTGGACCACTCTAAGAGTATACCCTACAATATTACTGCATGAATAAATCATGTGATTCTGCTATTTAGAATCACTCTCACCTGACCTCAAATTTTATAGCATGGACATAATTTTTATAGCTAATTTTGACACGTAATTCTAATTAATAAACATTAACTAAGTTTTAATTAAATCGTAAAAAAGTTATTATAAATTTCTTTAAAATGAAGCACTCTAAGGTTTTTATTAACCAAAAACAAAACTGACAAACATACATGTATGATTTATAATATGTATATTCTGATACACTTCACACATGTAGATTGCAACATTAATTTTCTAGTATAAAATTACAACCCACAAGGGTGTCATTTGTTATTCACCTATCAAGAACTTGTCAGCCATATCAGTCTATGGAAGGAACTCCATTTGATTCTCAAACAGCTCCTTTTGTCAAGGAAAGGATTGTAGAAGTCATTAGATTGGAATCAATAGGTTTAGTCAAGTAAGCATCCATTCCAACTTGCAGACATTTTGTTTCATCACAAGACATTGCATGAGCAGTCAGTGCTACTATTGGGATGTGCAATCCACTTCCCCATTCTGATCTTCTTATAGCCTTTGTTGCTTCATATCCATCCATCTTTGGCATCTGTTTCATATAGACATTCATGGTTATGTAAACAACATAAAATCATCAATAACCGGTTACTCTGGAAAGACGTAAACACCATTTAACACGACGTGTTTGAACTGACCTGGCAATCCATCAGAATCAAGTCGAATTTTGTTGATTCTTTTAGAGCATCAACGGCTTGAACTCCATCTCCTACGACAACTACGTCAGCTCCCATTTTCTCCAGCATTATTGCTGCGACTCTCTGGAGCACGGGTGTGTCTTCTGCAAGAAGTATGCGTAGACTCTCAAGAGGTTTCCGGACGTTTGGTACCTTAGTTATGACAGTGAGCCTCTCGTTTTCATCATCAGAGCTAACGGAAGCAGAGTGAAGAGCATCCATCTCAAGAAGTTCATGGACTGGACTGTCAGCTAATGTTGGAGTGACTGTGTTTGATTCCCTTTGCAAATGTATGACAGATTCGAAAATCTGAATTATTTTCGCTCGATACAGAGGTTTGTTAACCATTACCAGATGCCCCCTCCTGTGGAGTTCTGCCTTGATGGCGGCACTTGAGGCGACATGGTTCAAGACCCATGCAAAACTAGCTCTGTTACGGTATCTGTCAAGAAAATTCAGTTGTTCCATCCATATCTCTGCTGTACTCGAGTCGAGCAGTCCAATGTCAACAATGATTACAGAAAGTGATGAAATGTTAGTACTGCTGCTTTCAGCATTTGAACATTGAGCCTGCCTTCCAGTTTTAAAGAGTTGTTTAAGACCCTGCGTCAGCTCATTCCAACTAGATGCTTCATGGGTTGATACTCCAATTGCTGATAACCACTTGCTCGTGATCAATCTTGTCATATCGCCATTAAGTGCAAGCAATACCTGCATTGATTGATTCGTGGTTCAGTACTTAGTTTTTCATCCCCAGCATATTAGAGTATAACACATTCAGCATGAATTGAACAATTATTCTCAACTCAATATGCAAGTTCCCAAGTCCATAAGTTAACATGGTTCTGTGTACAGCTGCCTACACATGTGGGCGTAGCTGTCCAACTGGGTGGGGCAAAAGTAAAGTTTTCGATGGAACTAATCTCTAGAAAGAAGCGGGACTCTTACAGTCAGTTTATGATCTCCAATATGCATCTGGGAAGGATGCTGCTGCTGCCTAATGGTATCAGTGGGCGTCTTCAGAACCAGGTATAACCTCATAAGAGTTCCCTGCCCACTCTTCCGTACTACTTTAATTTCTCCATTCATCTTGTTTACCTGTTCAATACATACCATATTATGCTTTCTAGTTAATGAATTGGCTCATATAACTCGAAGATAAGAACTGCATTTCACTCACCAAGGTTCGTACAATGCACAAACCTAAGCCAGTGCCCCCATGCCTGAAAATGAAGGCCATCAATTAATATTTTGGGAGATTTTTACTAAATATACATGCTGCATTTAAAATTGCGTAGGACTAAAAGTTTTAATCTTTTCAGTCACAAGTACAAGTTTCTTACAGTCGAGTTGTTGAAGGATCGGCCTGTTCAAAACTTTCAAATACAGATTCCCATTTGCTTGCATCAATTCCTGCGAGACAAAAAGAAAAAACATTTTTGAGAATCTATCCAAGGCTATTGTGCCTCCATTAATTATGCATTCTCTTAGAGATGGGATTTTCGTACCACAACCAGAGTCGTCTACTTCAAACCAAATAACTTTGTTGTCTTTCTTTGAGCGTATCTTTCCCTGGCTCCTGCGTCTCATTTCATAGCGGTCCTTGCAATTAGTATCATCACTTCCTGCAGTCTCACACCACCCTCTCAGAATGATATATCCCGCTGTTTTAACAACATTCACCTTTAGGCTACACTCAACTTATGAAAATTCTGAACATATATAGAGACAAATCTCTCGGCTTTTAGGAAACATGCTTTGTATAAACTGTATGTAACTTACAGGAAGTGAACTTGATGGAATTGCTGATCAGATTGGCGAATATTTGAAGAAATCTACCAGAGTCTCCTCCAACTACTTTTGGCATATCATCTGTGTGACAAAGAACCATCAATTATATCCTTAAGGTGAACAAAGACTACAGGGTCTGAGCATCATGCAACGGTTCAGATCATACCAGCAAGATCAAGAATAGTCTCCACATTGTGGTTAATACACTGAACAGAGAACATGTCAATAAGACCTTCAAGTTCTCGACCAAAATCAAATTCGGTTTCTTCTAGTATTAGTTTTCCAGATTCAACCTGCACCAAGTTTCAGACCACAATGCTTCATAATAATGATTCGAAAGGAGGGGATTGGGAAATACTAGACAATTAATCCGTGAATTTCTAGTTATATTATACCTTACTGAGATCCAAAATATTGTTGAGAAGCCGAAGTAAGGTGGTGGAACATTTACGAATCTGAGTAATCATTGCTTGCTGCTCATTTGTGAGATAATCATCACTCATAAGAATATCCAGCAATCCAATTACTGCAGCCATAGGTGTTCGAAGCTCGTGACTGAGATTGACAAAAAATATCAATTTAATATCTCACAAGCAAGATAAATATGGTATATAACCGAAACATATCCTAATTTACTTGCCTCATGTTTGCTAAAAACTGGCTCTTATAGTTGCTTGATGCCTCTGCCTTCCTTCTTGCATCTAAATGACTTATAAGTGCCGCTCTCAAGTTCATCTCCTTCGATACTCCCTTAGTCAAAATGAAGATGAAGAAGCATCCAACGATTAGAATACAAGCAGAGGCTGATAGTAGTATCTTCAATGTTTTCAGAGCCTTTTCGTCTACTTTCCCCATAATGTACTTCCTCGGCAAGATGATAACGCCAACCTGAAATCACATACACCAATCTTCACAATTTGCAATAAAAAAATTACTAGAAAAATGAATAGCAACAATAATAGACTTGTTTGAAATTTTATCCAAACTATCAACATGTTTGTGAGAACTTTTTATAGGAAATTACGAGCTCTTTTTCTGTTCACAAGCAATTATGCAGTCTATTCAGGTTATATTTCTGGACAACAATAATTACAAGTCAGAAAAGGACTTAAACACCACGCTTATTACGGTTTCTTACCATAGGAAGTCTCTTCAAGTTGAGGAAAAATGAATCAATGTAATAAAGGTCCTTCCCAATTTTCGCATTCTCAATATGAACTTCTTGATTTGGACGAAAATCAATTTCGCCATGAGTTTCCTTCAAGCACTCAGCTCCAGACCGTATGATCTTATTCCCAGAATCCACAGCCATCATAAGCTTTGGCCCTTTTGTTGAGTTCTTTAGCACGGAAGTACCAGTGGAAGTAGCAAGAAGCCAACCCTCCTGAGATGTCAAGTATATGTATCCACTATGGAATTCAACTAGTTCTTTCATCAACTGTCCGACACTATAAAGTGCAGTTGTAACTCCTACAACAGCAATTATACTTTCATGTGCCGGATCCCAGACAGGCAATGCTGCTGAAAGAAGCGGAGAGTCCACGTACTTGCTTACCGCCACATGCCATGTAGCTGTACCATCAGGCACTTGCGAAATGCCTGCTATGTTGATTAGTTCGTCAGGCTGGATCTGCTTCCGTTTTCCAATTTTTTCACCTGTGATGGGATCCAAAGGTTCTCGATACCAAATAGCAGAAAAGTTACCATGTATGGTTTGATCATTCCATTCTAGATGAGAAGACAGAAAATTAACTCCGTGTGATGAGCTAGCTGTTATCGAATAGTTAGCTAGGTCAGAGTAGATGTAGTAAGTGTTGTTACTCTTGTCGTTCCTGTGAAAAGCTTGGACAAAACCATTCCTATACTTCAAAGTAACAGAGTTCAGAGCTTTGCGACTGGCAAACATTGCCCATGTCACATCCTTCATAACTTCATAAAGCTGCTGCGAGTTACAGGTTTTAAAAAACAACAATGGTTAACAAAGAATCTTGATTTCCGCATGCTACTAAATTTGATGGAAAATAATTTATGTCATAGTAACAATCAACCTCAACTTGTTCTGCTTGATTAACAGGCTTAGTGCTGTAGCGCTTAATTACAGACTCGGAAACCTTGACCTGAGCAGTTGCTACTTCAACAGTGGAGTTCACGATGTTCCACATTCGTAACAAGGGCCGCTGTAGAAGTTCATGCCGAAGTCCATATGCTAAAGTGCTTAGTGATCTCGCCGTATAGACTTTTGTGATGTGCCATGTCAGTAGAGTTAACAAGCCTATCAAAATTGCCAGCATAACCTGCACATAACATAAACATTAACATTGCAACTTGAACTCAGACGAGAGGTGGCTTGCTCAACAAGGAGCTTTGAGAGACATGCAAACAAACAAACAACCAGTAGTATATATAAAGGCTTTTATCTAGCTTGAGATACTCAAATGTAATGTAGGATTGGTAAGTAAGGAAGATTGTTAGCATTGACATACCATTATGGCAAGTCGAACAACAAAAACGCTGTAGTAAGATGATGCAACACAAAAGGTACTTTCATTCTGAATTTCTTGATCTATGTCTTCAGCTGCTTCTTCAGCATCTATTTTGAAAGAGCGTCTGCAACTAGACGCGAGACGGGTAACTTTTGAGAGAAATCTTGTGTACAAGAATCCCATATCAGAGCTCAAAGGGTCTGTTCCAAACTGTGTTTGAAAGGAGTAGAAGAGAAGCAGATTGTTCAAGGACTAAGAGAACTCTGTCTTTATAAGGCTTGTTAGTGTTGGTAGCTTAATGTTTAAGTGCAAGAAGACAAGTGGCTTTTTTCTCACTTGCTGATTTGTCCTAACTTCCCTTCGTATGCACTCCCATATTTGAATAGCATTCTTTGTTTATGCGATTGATCTCACCAAATCATCCTCGCACTATTGTCTACTTCAAATGTGTACTCTAAATATTCCTTTGTATTCTCTTTAACCTTATAAGTATATAATAGTAGTATGCAATTAGTTTTACCGTGCAAAACTTTGAATAATAACAAAACTGAATCAACAACATATTTAAGTACTAACACCATACATTTAATTTAAACATAACATGTTTAATAAACCTAAATGGTAATTGCATTAGTGCATTACTTGCATTTTTTAAATATGTATCTATAGTTAAACATATGAAAATGTGATGTTCAATTCCGTATCTCGCAAAAGATGCTCATAGATAATGACTTGCACAAGGTGAGTATACTCTAAGCTCAGCATGTAGTATCTATGTCCATGTCCGTACAATCTAGCCAGGAAATTATGTCATCTTTAATGTGCTGCTTTATTTCCCACTTTTTGTAAAGATGGTTCTCTTACAAAAGTGGAAGTAGTTAGTCTTTCTTGATACATATTTTCTCCCTCCCCTTGATTAAAAAAGTACAGAAGGAAGAGTAAATACATTGGATGAGTGATATCTTGTTGAGCTTCAGATGGAAACTATGGCCAGGCAATGAACTTAACTTGCTAGTTACATTAGAAACAGTCGAATTAGCAGAATCATCATCAAAGGTCAAATCTGCAATTAAAATGGGGAAGAAAGAAATGCAAAGTCTGATATGCTTCTTCAGCTCCGTGTTCAAATACGAAGCATATTAATGAATCAAATGATACAGACTCAACAGTAAGAACTATCTGCACAAGTGTTCTGACTGTATTCACAAGAAGAATTAGCAATAAGGCTTCATAAAAATAATCTTTGTATTAAAAAATATCAGCTACCTATGTATTCTTTTTTATGCAAATCCAATACCTCTAAAAGGAGCAATTTTAGCAAATTTTCTGTCTCTTGATCTACTTTTTGCAAGTATTACATAAAAAATAATCAAATGGTGCGGCCTCAAACAAAATACTGTGAGCTTAATGAGGTATGCAAAGAAGTAGAGAAAGAAACAAAAAACCTGTGGCGCAGAGTGATAATATATCATGGTTAGATAATCTTCCACTGATCACAGAGAAGATGGCTATATTTCTATATTTAAATACCCACAAAGATATGTTTAGTATTCACAAATCACAATCTTCCAAGAAAGAGCCTGTAAGTGTATCCCATGCTATTCATAATGTACATTAGTAGAAAATCTAGAAACATATTTAGGGGGTCACAGTTATACATAATGTTTCCTGTATTTCTAAAGAAGAAGCGGAGTAGGGTCAAAGTTATACATATTGTATCCCTTATTCCGAAATAAGAGCCAGATGGAGGTCCCAGGGTCAAGTGGCACCCCTAAACCTGGCCTGAATCTGTTGGAACCTAACAAGTTACAACACATCAAAAAATTATTAACCCTATCCAGCATAACTCCGATCGCCCAATCAATATGCTTAACAACATCATATATCCAAAACATAAAGAAGTAAAATGCATTGAAGAGTAAGTCAATGGACCAATCGCCTTATTAGCTTATTCTAACAAGTATAAACATAATGCTTTGGTGAACAAGATTGCATATTCAGCCCAACTATCATACTCCTACAAGTCACAACAACCACTAATTTTGTACACTGAGAAACATAAGATGATGAAAAAGATAAAATAGAAGTTACTAATTGCAGGCTTACAGCTAGATGCTCATGAAATCCTTGATAGAGATATGTTAGAACCACACCTACAAAAGCACTAGCAGATACAGCAATCAGATTGAGCTCAATTTAATTAATTAATATTAAAAGGCAAAGCACACTGATCCTCATTTAAAGATGTTGATTAAACTATAACAATATGCTAATTGGAATTCATTAAAAAGGTAGTCTTTTGAAAAACTGCAAAAGGGGACAGCAATAGCTATGTTAACGATATCCATAAGTTCATAAAATAATAGTAAGACATCAACTGTGTATAACACGCCATCAATTCTAAGGTTAGCGGAATATACGACAATACATAACTGGAAAACTTAGAATAAAGGACAAATATCTCATGGATTTTCTGAGAAATTACTTTCACAATAGATCCCTCAATCTGGTTCTGGCCTAACATACTTGCATAAGCATAATATAAGAAATATATGATGTCTCAGACATCTTAGTTACAGGAAAAGATTTGTAAATAGACAGTAAAAGTGGAGAAAATACTGGCTTTTTAAGAAACGTTTAGAAACCCGGGGTATTAATTAGGAGGCAATTTAACAGCAAAACATACCAGTTTGACGCTATTATCCATCACTTGGGAAGCTCATAATCATGTGCCAGAGATCTGCCGAGACAAACATGCCTTCGCATATTAACATGATGAAACTGCTGATCTGTCGCAGGTTGTCAATGCCTTCTATGCTCATGGTGGACGGCATCAGCATAGCTACAATGAAATGATCAGGGAGATCATATATTGCATAACAGAGAACCACTGATTTAAACAGAAAGCAGGAAAGTTGGACATGTCACAAAACTCTGTAGCTGAAGCTACATCGATAAAAAAATGAGTGGATACAAATATTTGACAATTTGGGATACAGTCCTTGAGAGAAATTACAATGACCATGAATTGATCTGTACAATAATACAAACAACCCAATTCCCAACGATATTCTTTTGTGGGTAAGATATCTTATCATTTCTTTTTCTTCTTTTTTTCCGCCACAGATTTTGCTTCCGCAGCAGCTTTGGCCAAAGATGTTGGCTTCAGTACACTTTTTGGATTGATTGCTTGGCGGATCTTAAATACAGTCCATGCTGTTCCTATGGCATGCCCTGCAGCATCCAAACCTTCACTTGTGGCCTTGGCTGCATCTTCACCATATCTACATAGGACAATAACACAAGGTTATGACACTTATCACAGAACGGATGTACTTAGGATAATATATAAAGAACTTACTTGTGGGAGACAAGTTCAGTTGTGACAGTTGAAGAGGTTGACATTACATTTTTTCCAGCTACTTCAACGGCATCACAGATTTTGCCTTAAACCAACAACAGCCCACGGTTTAGAATTAATTTGAGCAATTATTCTAAGATATAAAATTTTGATGCAAAATCCAATAATCAACCTCAATCAGTTTAAGAAGTTCAGCATAGCACGGAATATTTTAAATAGTTTTCCAAACAATGCAGTCTAAAATGATAAGCTACTCAAAAAAGCTGCTTAACATAAGATAAGACAATGCTATTTGCATGATATGGAATGGTCAAAACCGACAAATAATGCCCCAGTATCCCAATCAAATTTTCTCCATATATCATCTTTGTCATTTGTATAATATCTCTTTGCAAGGGTACAGACTCACAATGCTTTTAAATGCTACACATATTCAACTCGTTATATAAATAGTCAACTTCTTTAAATCGCTGTTATTAATGTTAGTCTATATTTCCTTATCAGAAACATATTTTCTTTAATTTCATTGGACCAAGAAGACCATAGAAAGACATTAGAAAAAGACCAATTAGTCACAAAGGAAATGATACAGTAGGAGTTAGATGACATTAGGTTTCACAACAAATGACCTGATCCACAATTTGAAACGATGACAAGCTGCACTGAATGTAAAAATGCATCATCTGACCCTCTCAGGGAGACACACAATACAGATAAATGAATCTTTGACTTACTAAATCCATCGAGAGAAGCAAGAAGGACTTCCCCGGGCAGGAGACCAAAGAATTTCTTTCCTACTTTTGAGTTTGCAACACTGCCCGTAACATATCCAGAAACCTTTACAACTCCTGTAAGTAACCCACCCGCTACTTTCTGTGTCACCTTTGTCACCCTTTTAACCCTGCATTAAACAAACCACAAGTATATAAAAAAGGTCAGATGAGATCACTAATTTAAACAGTTTGAACTAATTGCATCAGAATTTACATACCAATTGGTGATTTTTTTTGGCCAAAATTACAGTAGTCACATATCATCTCCTAACCTTAACGTCTCAAAAATAAAAATGTTTATGCAGACTAATACCAAGTCTCAGATTCGCCAAACATAGAATGTGCTACTGCCTACACATATCAGTAATCAGTCTATATTCCGTATTATCAAAGCAAATCTATCAGAAACTAACCTTTTTATCCTCTTGAACGTGCTAGGATCAATCTCTGCATCCTTAGTACCCGGAGCCATCCTCTTCTTCAATACCTCATTCCCCCAATTTAACCGCTCCATCGTCACATCCCCACACCACAATATCCCCTTCACAAAATGACCCGACCCCGTAGCAATCAGCTTCGCAGCTGTCCCACTATACTCCTCCACATTCGGAGCCAGAGTCGTCCAATACGCTGCACATTGCCCTTCCACCACATCCTTCTTTTTCTCATCCATCTTCACCTCCCCTATCGTCACATCCTTAACCCCCGTACCCACCACTGCAGCTTCCTCCACCTTCTGCACTGAAAAATTACAATAACTCTCCAACACCCGATCCAAATTCCTCAACAACTCCACCTCCTGACCCTTGGACAAAATCGTCAATCCATAATTCAACATCTCATTCTCATTTTCCTTCTCCTTTACCTTTTCCTTCTCCTTAACCTTTTCCTTCTCTTTCGTCTTCTCCTCTTTCCCTTTCCCAAACCTAAACCTAAAACTACTCTTCTTCTCCTTCACCTCCTCATCACTCTCATCCGAATCAGTCCCGACCTCATCCACCATCGGACGAAACGAGAAGAAGTAATGAGACGCGTCAAGCTTCACAGCCGCCAGATCCTTAGTGAGCGGCCACTGAATATCATCAGCGACAGTAGCCAGCACAGCTAACGTATTCTCCCCCTGGCATAACCGATTGACGCGTAGATCTCCGGTAGCAAGCTCAACAGAGTAATGCTTATCAATCAGATGAAGAATCGCGCCAGGAATAGTAACAAGCGATTCTTCGACAGATTCAGGAGGAGCCGAGAGAGGTTGATCGGGAAAGAGATTCTCCACGAGGTCGGTCATGTCGATGGTAGGGTAGAGAGAGGAGGAGGAGGAGGAGGAGGAGATTGGCGGAGCGGAGGGAGTAGGGCGATCGACTTGAGGGTACATCGGAGCTCGGGTAGGGTTAGGGTTATCACACGCCATTGATGGATTGGATTTTTGAGCTTGTTGAGATTTGAGAAGATGATGAAAAATGTAAGCAACAGAAATTGGATGTGATTATTCGGCTCCCGCGTTAAAACCGTTTATTTATTAGTATTTACTTTCAGCTGACATTTTTGATTTTTCGATGCCCAGGAACGTTCTGTTTGGTTGCCCGCTCCACGCCAATCTTATCTTTTACTTCCAAATTCCAGCCACAACTACATGACTGCACCGGCTTCTTTTATGATAAATTTAATTTACTATCTCGTTGGTTGAGTCGTACTGTTAGGAATGAGCCAATGTGAAAGAGTCAGATTAAAGTGATCAACTGTGAAGAGCACCGTGTTTTGTTGTCATGTCATGTGTCATTCAAAAGCAAACTTACAACAACCAAAAAAACCGATGGTATATTTTCATTATAGCATGTAATGTGCAAGTACAACACAGCAAGTTCAGGTTCACAGTGTACATCACTTATTCCTCAGAATCAAGGCACCATCTAAGTAAAAGCCTTGGATTCTCCTCTAGCTTGGTCATAAAAAAGCCTCCAAAGAAAATGAACAACTTAGAGGATCCTTATTGCTTCCGTATCATCAGGATCCATCGTTTTTGCCATGTCATTTAAGTATCACAACTTAACGAAGCCAGCACATGTAATGTCAGTCAGGCTCTAGAATGTTAGGAGGAAAGTTCGAATTTCCATAGGACCAAGCTCAACAACAAGGCTTGACGTGTCTACAGGACCACCTCTGGTTGCTGGACTAGAATTGCTGCTGTTTTCACCTTCAACTTCCCAACTCATATTCTTCATCTTAGACTTAACTTGATTTGCCGATAAACTTGTTTCCTTCAACTCCGTAATCTAGAACATACAGTACAGTAAATCTTTAGTGACAACATCTATGTGAACTTTTGGTTTGCTTCAAAATCACAGGAAAATATTTCTACGTACAGTTTTTCCAGCGAACAACTTCTTCAGTTCAACTTTGGCAAGTGTAGAGTATTCACGGTCCTCACCAGCCTGTCACAATATGAACATGAATCAGATGCAAAATACAGTACAATGAACCAGAAGTTCAAGAAAATCTGCATCAAACCACAATTTTGCTTTAAATACTTGTGCAGATTCTTTTCTTTTTGTGGGTAATTATTCATCCTGATGATATCAGACAGGACATAAAACTACGAATTCCAACATAAATTCATGAATATTACTACTACTTTCCACTTTTCTATTGACAGATTAAGAGTCCAAAAGCTAGGAAAACTTCACCTCATAGAGATGAGCCAATCGAAGGAGAACATTCCCGTTGTCTAACTCCTGTATATTTGATAAATTCCTTTCAGATTCAAATAAGGCAATATAAACACACAAGAATTATTATATGTAAATGTAAGGCATTACCTGGAGAGTAATCAAAGCAACATTAAGAGGCAAACTATAATTTGAATCCATGGCAGAGGTCATTGTCAAATGAGAAGACTTCCAGTTTTCAGAATCCTGGAAATTTCAAGTCGAAAAATTAGGTAAATGATAAACGTAAATGTAAGTACAGCATAATTCATGAAACTACCACGGCCAAATTTACCTCGACTGAAAATCCCAAAAGAAGAGGTGAATAAATCTCTTGGCCAGTTGTTCGACGCCACCGAGCTCCAGTGCCAAGTTTATCGATGCTGATATAATATTTTCCTCGAACCTAAAGAAATGATAAGGAAGTCACTACTCTTGATGAAGTGCCAA
Organism: Plantago elongata; assembly: GCA_036897095.1. Lineage (NCBI taxonomy): Eukaryota > Viridiplantae > Streptophyta > Magnoliopsida > Lamiales > Plantaginaceae > Plantago > Plantago elongata. The sequence goes on from JAYMSP010004828.1 coordinate 14,082, forward strand.
ATTTTAGTCACATAAAGAACTAAAGATATAAAAGCCAACAAATTCACATCCATGGTTCCTCAACCGGGAAAAAAAAAAGAATCAGGAGGAAGGAAAGAGCATGCAAGAGATGAAAGGATAAATGCTATTTCAATATTATAGAGTCCTAAAAGGACAAGGCATGATATTACTAAAATGACAAGCCATCATACCGTGAGTCCTTCACAATGATCCTTTACACATACGGTCTCGTCAAGGGGCTCACCAACTCCTCTAGAATCATCACTTAGCATGCGCCTAGTTTATCAATTATAAATCGTCTAGTAAAAGAATAGAACATAATGCTAATAAACATGGGAATAAGTAGGACGGGTCTCAAACCTATGTAGCATCAACTCAATTTCTCCATCGATAATGCTGGATCCTCCAGTGGCTCGATCAACCAAAACAGATAATTCGGACTTCTTGTCCTCCATGTAGATGCCAAGATTAATCTGAAGTTGGTGATTCATAGTGTTAGCAGGAACATTATCTTCAATTATTTTAAGAAAAAAAAATAGACACACTGTCACAAAAAAATAGGAATTAGGAAGAAAAAAGAACATACTCAAACAGAAACAGGACTTGCAGGTTAAAATAGGGAAGTTACCGGATAGTAATTCCCTGCCACAGGTTGTGTAACTGTAAGAGGCCAATCACTTCTCTGATCTCTTACCTAAAGATTTACAGATGGTCATTTCAGTTATAAAATGTGTGGGTAGGTGGGGGTTTGCGTACATGACAGACAAGGGGTATCAGAGGCCAATGTACTTGAACAAATCAGTGTCGGAACATCTGAACAATATATTTGCAGAATAAGAGAAGGAAAAACACACGTAAGGGGGGAAATAAATAAAAAAAGAGGTATCAGCATTTATGGCCAAGTATTCATTATTTGAAGTATGGATAGATCTTTCTTCTCGAATAAATAAATACATAAATAAGAGATCATCCTCTCAAATAATTCATCTCAATAGTTTAGTAAATGCCCAAGTTTAGTAAATGCCCAAGTCCACAAGGTCTAATTTAAATCAGCCAATTTCTCTGTTTACTGGACCCATATTCACAACATCCATTATCCAACTGCCACCACCCCCCC
>JAYMSP010004829.1:0-15198 GCA_036897095.1 Plantago elongata
TTTTGGATTTCGAATATTTAAGGCTTCCGCACAGTTTGAAATTACTACGATGTTATGTATAAATACTTTGTTTCGAAGTAAAGTTTTTAATTTATTTTAAAAGTGTGACGTTACCTATTTAATACTTTAATCTGAAAGGGGCTGCAGACCTGGACGAATTAGGGTGTTACAGGAGGAGGAAGAGGATGATGATACTGTGGGGACGTCCAGTGGTCGGTCTACGAGATCAAATACCTTAGGAGCAAGGATGACGTTCATCCGAATTGCTGGGGAATTAAACCTAGATGAAACCCTTCCAACCCGAGCCAGTGAGATAACTGTCGAGAGGTTGAAGGAGATCCGAGCCAAATATGAGATACATGAATCTTTGGAGTTAATTGTTCTGGATTCTCAACATGCTTTCTAGAATCATCCGGAAGGCTGTATGGCGGTTTATGACGTTTCTCTCCATTGCGGATGGAGGCTCCCTGTCGCTCCCCAATTTCTTCGGATCTTTAATGATCTTGATCGGAGTCTGCACCATATCATCCCGAACTCCTTGGGCTACCTGATGTGCTTCGGAGTCTTGTGCAAGCATTTGGGAATTCACTTGAATACAACAAATTTCCGGATGCTCTTCGAGATCAAGGCCAGTGAATCCCCCCCGAACTTTTATTCTTTCCTAGTTCGGCCCGGGTATGCCTTCTTTGAGGATCCGATTTCCTCTCTTGGTGGGGAATGGTGGCGGAAGTACTTCTTCGTCCGTCCGGCTCTGAAGGATTGTCTGCCCGAATCAAGTCGGGAAAAGTGGATCTTCCCGTGTGTTTTCTCCCGAGAGACTTTTACCTTCAACCGTACTCCGGCACGGAACTTACCTTTGTGGATGCAAAGTCTCCGAAAAAAGAATCGGACCCAACAATATTTTCTTCCGGGGGTTGATCTGTCAGCCTTTGCCCTATTCGGCCGGACTGGCCTCGGAGTATTATCATTGTAATCCAGATCACGACTTCGGTTAGTGATAGGGTCGGACCAGTAGATATCCGAAGTTTGTTTGATTGTTTCTGTCTTTTGCTAAGTATCCTAAAAATATATTTTGTTAAGTGTATACGTTACGTATACTCTCTTTCTCGGATCTAACTAGTGTTATTTTTATTGCAGAGTTTTGGTTTGAATACACTATGTCTGCTCTATTGTAGTTGAAGAGTAAGCAGAAAGAAGATCAAGAACAGGAGATTGCCGACAAGTTGCGAACCCGGACCATCAAGGTATCAGCTACCTTTCCGATGGAAGAGCCCGTCAACGCGGCTACCTTCCTGGATCATAACCTACAATAGGTTTTTCAAGGCCAAGATCCGATCAAAATGCCCACTCCGAAACAGGGCAAGACCAAGGTTGGGATGGAGGTTGATACTAAGAAGCCTCCTAAGCCCGTTAGTCCCGGATTTGCCAAGCCATCCGGATCGTCTGCTTCAAAGGCGGTGTCCGAATCCAAAAGGGTATTCGAAGGTTCAACTCTCCCGGCGAAGAAGGGGAAGGGTAAGGCAATCGAGGTCCCCAACTCGAATGACGACTTAGAGGCCGAGGTAATCCGATTGGTGGCCATGAATGAGGTGAAGAGAATAGCCGAATTGGCTGAGGCAAGCTGGAAGGTAAGACATCCGAAGTACTTACACTTGTTCTTTATTGGCTGTCTATAGTTACAATGTTAATACTTTCGGATCTATTCAATGCAGTTGTCTGCTGCTATCCGGGCTTGCACTTATGTGACTGGAGAGAGAGCCGAAATTGACACCCAACTCTCCAAATTTGAGCCAGGGTGAAGGAGATGGAGGTCAAGTATCATGATTACAAGAGGAAGTACTTGTCTGTGTCCTCGGAGATAATGAAGGTGGTTGAGAACCGGAATGACTTAGCACAAAATCTGGTCCAGGTCCGGGCCGACTACAAAGTGCTGGAAAAGGGCTTATCGGACTTCCTGGAGCTGATCCGAAGCTTCAAAGATCAGATGCTCAATAATCTCCAAAGGACTCGGACATAGGGTGTTCGGGACTTCCTGGTCTCGCTCTCTTGTATGTTCTATCTCCAAACCTCCGGAGACGATGTCCGGAGTGAGGGATTTAAAGCTATTATTGGACAACTTTAGCTGAAGTGGAAACTTCCGGATGATTTTGATCCGAAGTCCGAGGGCATCAGTGCTTTCAACAATCCGGATGGCACTCGCTTCACCGGAGAACTCCTGGACGATGCTGACCTAATGGAAGATGAGTTCATGGAGCTGGTTGCTTCGAAAACAGTTCACTCGAAGTCCAATCATGGATGTCCCTTCCTACTGGAGTTCGTGCCCAATACATTGTTGCAACATCTTCTAGTCCCTCTTGAAACTTATCCCGAGCACAACCGGGACAGGTTGGCACTCCTGGCTCCAGTAAATTAGACAACCGGAGTTGGATTTGTTGGTTGAAGCTCCAAAATACTTTGAGAGGATGAAGAAGAAGCATGAGGCTGAAAAGCCAAGGAGACCACTGGAGAGGGGACTTCGCAGGCCCAAGAATGAAGAAGGATGTTTGAAGGTGGAGTTGCTCCGTAGATTTGTATGGTCCTCAGACCTTAAGATAATTTTCTCGCACCATTTTACTTTACCCTAATTATTTTTAATTGCTAGCTTTATTTCTGATATTTTATGTTGATGGCGTGGCTTCAGCCATGCATCCGGTTTGATTTGACTCAGCGTTGAATGATCCTATTTATTTGCAACTTTTTATGTCTCGAAACATATATTATCTATTTCGTTCGGACGTTTATATGTAGCTCCCTTTTGTCCTCTTTTTGGCGAGGTAATTTTTGTTCGGATGTTTGTATGATATATCCGAACGTTTATGAATTGTGTTTTGGTTAACAATCATTTCTTAGTTCGGACTATACCATACCCGAAACTCTCTTATCCGAGGAAAAAGTATTTGAAAGTAAATAGATCATTCTTTGGAAAAGATAGCCGTTTGTATTGATTTGACGAAAACACAATTACAAACGGTGGGTCAAAATGACTTTTGGAGCAACTTTGAACAAAATAGAAATGATCAACAACATCCTAAGCATAAAACTTCTGCAAATTCCTTGAATTCCAGGTTCTCTTGAGTAACCTTCCTTCAAGGTCTTCCATTTCAAAGCTTCCATTGCTTCTTACTCCAATGATCTTGATGGGACCTTCCAATTAGGTTTGAGCTTTCCAATGTGGCTAAGGATATCCGCTCTCCTTAAGACCAAGTCTCCGACTTGGAGGTCCTTGTTCCACACATTCTTGTTGTAGGCTCGGGCGATGGAACTCTGATATCTAAGGATATGGGCTAGAGAAGAATTTCTCTTATCCTCCAAGAGCTCAAGCTCGTAGACCCGAGCGGCCACATTCTCTTCGGGCTGATACTACCGAATCATCTGAGTCTCAACAATGACTTCCGAGGGAATGACTGCCTCGGATCCATACACTAGGGAGAAGGGGGTTTCATGAGTTGCAGTCCTCGGAGTAGTCCAATGTGTCTAGAGTACACCATCCAAATCTTCGACCCAACTTCCTTGGAAGGTTTTGAGTCTTTTCTCCAGGATCTTCATAATGGTTCGGTTGGTAGACTCGCCTTGTCCATTGGCTTGGGGGTATCCAACCGAAGTGAAGCACTGCTCAATCTTTAAGGACTTGCACAATCCTTAAGCTTTTGTCCGGTGAACTGGGCTCCGTTGTCCAAGACAAGAATCCTCGACAGTCCAAAGCGACAAATGATGTTTTTTCAGATGAAGGTCTGGACCCGGGGCTCCGTAGTGGTAGCCACCGCCTCAGCTTCAACCCACTTCGTGAAGTATTCTACGACCACGATCAAGAATTTATTTTGTTGAGCTCCCCGAGGGAAAGGTCCTACAATATCAATGTCTCATTGGTAGAACGGACACGAGATGATTGACGGAATTATCGAATTGCTAGGCCTGTGGGAGATATTGGCGTAGAACTGGCAATCACTGCAGGTTAGGGTGAAATTAGCCGAGTCTTTGTCTATTGTCGTTCAGTAATAGCCCTACCGGATGATCTTCTATACCAACGTCCTTCCCCTGGAATGGCTTCCACAATTGCCACTATGTATTTCTTCCAGGACGGTCTGGGCCTCTTGTTGTCAGAGGCAACGCAGGTGGGTTCCATTGAAGGATCTCTTGTAAATGTCATCTTCGAGTAAGAAGTACCGGGGCACTCGTCATTGAACTCTCTGAGCTTCTACATGATCCGAAGGTAACATATCATTCCGAAGATAAGCTAGAATATTTGTCATCCAAGTTCTTTCTGAATCCAACTGATATATCGGGAGTTCTTGACCTTGAAGAAAAGAAGTCAAAAGAGTTAAGAGGATTATACTTCTTGTATCCACAGCTCCGGATGCGGAAGTAAATTTGGCGAGGGAATCTACCTTCTCATTGTACGACATGTCGAACCTCTCGAGAGAAAACTCCTCAAAGTTTGACACTGCCTCTTTGAGTCTCTCTAGGTGTAGAACCATATTTGGACCCTTAGTGGTAAAGGTCCCGGAATACTGAGATTCGACCAGTTGGGAGTCTGTATAAGCTCGGATCTTCTTTACTTGTAGAGATTTTGCCATTCGAAGACCCACCAGAAGAGCTTCGTACCCAGCCTCGTTGTCAGTTACCCGAAAGTCCAGGGTAATGGCATAATCCACTTGAGCTCCTTCGGACTATGGAGATGAATATCTATCCTCCAAGTCTTCCATTGGATGATCCGTCCACCTGTAAGATCCAAGATGAACCTTGTTTCCCCAAGCCTTCTTCGAGTGTTGCCTTTTTCTCCTACATCTGAACATCCTTGGATGGACCTTCGGAAGGAACGACTTCCATCAGTGTATCCGAGTCTTCCACAATAAACATCCACTGATCTTCGAAGAGACCATTCTCATGGTCTTGTTCTTGTTCTTCTTCTATCGGTAGTGATTCAGATAGGGGAGCCTCGGGTAAGATTTCCAATTCTACTAATTCAAGACTCGTGGGCTTTGGATCCTTGGTTCCTTCTTCCGAAAAGTCTACTAGAAAGTCAACTAGGACTTGGGCTTTCTTGGTTGACAGAGCCTGATGCGAGATGTCGTACTCGCTAAGTTCGATTGCACACTTCGAAAGTCATCCGGATTGTTCCGACCTTCCCATCACTTGTTTAAGGGGCTCATTGGTCAAGACAATGACTTGATGGGATTTGAAGTAAGTCTTAAGCCTTCGGGCCGTGTGGACTAATGCATAGGCCATCGTTTCAATGTGAAGGTACCTCAGTTTTGGTCCAACAAGAGTTTTGCTTAGGTAAAATATGGGCAAGTGATCGTTGCCTTGGATCCGGACTAACACGGAGCTCATAGCTTCATCTGTCACAGCCAAGTACAAGTACAATGGCTCCCCTTCGATTGGTTTGGATAAGAGCGGAGGCGAGAGTAAGTAGGTTTTTAAGCTCTTGAAGGCTTCCTCACACTCCTTGGTCCATTCGAACCCATCCCATGTCCTTAAGATTTTGAAGAACGACGAGTTCTTCTCGGCTGATCTTGAGATGAACCTGCTAAGGGATAAGACCCTTTCGATGAGTTGTTGCACTTTGTTGACATTCTTGGGTTGGGGTAAGTCCAAGATTGCTCGGATCTTCTCCGGACTGGCACTAATACCTCTCTCCGTGACCATGTATCCGAGGAACTTGCCCCCTTTAACTCCGAAGGTGCATTTATCCGGATTAAACTCATCCCATACTTTCCTTAGGATGGCGAAACAGTTCTCCAAATGCTCAATATAGTTGTCCTCAGTTTTTCTCTTGACCAACATATCATCCACATAGACTTCCATACTCCTTCCTAGCTCTTCTTTAAACATTTTGTTTACTAGCCTTTGATATGTTGCCCCGGCAATGTTGAGTCCGAATGGAATTACCTTGAAGTAATACACTCCTCCTGCGGCGAAGAAGGCTGTCTGCGAGACATCTTCATGTGTCATCCAAATCTGGTAGAATCCTTGATAAGCATCCATAAAGCTTAGCAAAGCACATCCGGATGTAGAGTCCACCAACTGATCGATCCGAGGTAAATGGTATGAATCTTTCAGGCAAATCTTGTTGAGCCGAGTAAAATTATTACACATCCGCCATTTTTTTGGGGACTTCTCGACCTAGACAACATTGCATACCCAATCCGAGCATCTGACCTCCTCAATGTGTCCGACTTTCAGTAGCATGTCTACTTCTGCATAATGATAACATCTTTGATCGGACCAAAGTCCTTCCTCTTCTGTTGGATGTGTTTGACCGTGGGATCCATGTTCAGACGGTGAACAGCTACCCTCGGGTCTATACCTTTGAGGTCATCCATGCTCCAAGCAAAGATATCTGAATTTTTCCTTAGACAGGCTATCAATTTTAGCTCCACCTCTATGTTCAATTCTGTACCTATCCTAGTCTTTTTTGTTCGGATTCCCCTCAATTATCTGAATTTCTTTGAGGGTCTTCTGGGGCTCGATCTGAACAAACTTGGGAAACTTGTGATCTAACGCTCCTACCCTGATTTCGGTGTTCGGAGGTTGTGTTGGGTTCGAAACTTTGGAGATCGCAAGTACCGGATTAGCAGCTATGTTTGTGGATAATATGTAGCATTTCCAAGCCTCTCGTCTATTACTCAGTTCCTCTCCGAACCCATAAGGAGTGGGGAACTTGACTCAGTTGTGTAATGGAGATGAAATGGTTCATAACTGATTAAGGCATGGTCGTCCGAAGATAACATTATAGTTGAATGTCTTATCCACCACGAGAACAATACAATATGAGTCATCCTCCTTGGAGAAGTACCCATCAATACGTGTAACTTGATGGTTTTGATGGACGTGACAATCTCCTCTCCAAACCCGGATAGAGAAGTGTGTACTTTACCATACTCGATATCTCCCAAATTCATTTGGTCAATGGTCCTCTTGGAGATGATATCCGAAGAGCTTCATGTATCCATCAACACCTTATTGACCTTGTAAGTGGCAATGACTAGTGAAATTACCAACGGGACGTTGGGAGGTCAGGTATCCCCATCACCGGGGGTTGGGGGCAGTATTTCACTATCGTCAAAAGAGATGATATTTGACCCCCTCGGAACTACTGGGATCCTTACTAGATCACCATTCTGGATATGTTGAGCAGTCCTTTCCCTAGAGTTCCGGATGTCCCCTCTGCTCAGCCCTCCGGCTATAGCATTGATAACTCCGCTATAGGGTAACTTCTCGTAATCCCTTTCATCCAGATAATCATCATACCTTCTTGCTTCGGGAGGTGGAGTGTTTTTAGGAGGAGGCGTGAGTGTCATCGATTTGTGTCTCGGACTCCTTTCATCCCTTCCGGATGGGCCATGTTCTCCTTTGAAGTACGGATCCTTCAATTGCCCACTTCGGATCAATGTTTCAATCTCTGTCTTTAGTTGGATGCATTTCTCAGTCAAATGCCCGGTCTGTTTGTGAAAAACACAATAAACCTTTGATTCCTTACCCTTTCTATTATTAATGAAGGGTCTAGGTCATTGAATATCCAAGTTCTTCTCTACCATTATTGACAGGATCTCCTCTATCGGAGGTTCAAACGATTGTATTCGGCATATCTCCAAGGAGGAGTACTTTCTCTTCGGGGCTCATGCTTACCTCGGGTATCCTTCATTGAGTCGGGTTTCCAAGTTTTGGGTGTCTCTTGCCTAATTGGTTCCTTAGCTTTTTTATATCCGGCTCTGATGGGGACGTTCCTTCGGAACTCCACTCCATACAAAACATGATCACAAATGTCTTCAAGCTGCTTCTCATTCAAAATCTCTTCCTCGGATAGTTTCTTCCGGAGGTCATGGTTACTGATGTTGGCATACAGGTGACGGACCCGTTCCTTAATGAATGTTATGCGCCTTTACTTGTCGAACCTCCGAATTAAACCTATCCAGGAAGGTCCGAAGATCTTCATTCTCGGATTGAATGATACCAGCCAAATGTTATATTGATCGTTTCCTTCTCTTAGACTTTTGGAATCTCCCCGAAGAGGGTGGTAGAGAAATTGAGTGCCTTAAGGTTATCATTCAACCCGTTAGTATCCATCTTGGACTCGTAAGAGTAAGATGAGCTACTGAACAACTGTCCCTATAATAGCGTTTCAAATTCGGAATGGTACATTCCGTAGGCTTTTTCTCTCTTCAGATTGCAGCGCTCAATGGGTTCGGGACTCTGGTAGTTATCTTCTCTTGAGCATTCACCATCTTGCTGAGTTTGGCCATTTCAGTTTTCAAGGCATTCTGTTGGATAAAGATTTGTTCGGGTGTCAACCTCTCTCTTGTCCTCGGATCTAAGACAGTTTCGGGCACCTGCTCCACTCTGATCCCAACAACACTCTCTCCTACATGATGATCAACTCTCCTCAGATTTAAGGTTATCCGGTTTGCCCTGGCTGGTTCGGCTCTAGTCCTTACGGGAGTCCTTTCTTGCTGGTCTCGGAAGTTGGTTCTCTAATTGATCACATGACGGAGGTCATTATCTCAAATCACTTCTCCAATCCCCTCTCTTACTGGTCTCCTTTCAAGCCTCGATTGTGCAGGCTCGGCTGGCTCAAGAGCGGGTTGCGGGGGTGTCAGCTGGACATTGTTTGAGCCTAGACATCCTTGGAAGACATTCAGTAACAATCCGAACTGGTTGTCTTTCGTCCCGAACTCGTAAGGAGAAATGGCAGTTCCATTTGGCAAAGTGAAATTCCTCCTCACTGGTGGTTCGTGCGCTCCTAACGGAGGAGGCTGCGGGGTCGGAGGAGCCTGGTCTCTTGTGGTGATATTCGTATGAGCCTCCTTTCAGATGTAGCATATGTGTTTATGGTCCGGACCTGTCTCCTTTCTGATGTAGCACTTTGGTCCGGATATACCTATCACGGTATTCTTGTATGTTTTGGCCTAACTTAACCTCGGATGGTCTTGGCGAATTTTTGGGCCGAACTGGATTTGAACCAGCGAAGACATATTGCCAACGAATTTACTAACTCCGGATCATATACTCAGATCCTTGAGGCCTTATACTAAGACATTCAAATAAGGAATTCGACATATTCCCGTATAAACATCGTTAAATGGTAATAGGAAAGTGTCGTGGGTCAAATAGGAGGCGGTGTGCTTGCCTAAAGAGCAAGGGAGTCTTGGTGTTAAAATTTTGGGTTAATTTAACCTTGCTTTACTAGGAAAATGGGGTTGGAGATTGTTGGTTGGTCATAACTCGTTATGGATTCAAGTCTTGAGGTCAAAATATGGGGATTTTCATATGTGCGTCGAGTCTAGTCGTGTGGAACAAAAAATGATCTTCGTGGTGGAGAGTCATCGTGAAATTGGTTGGGGGCGGTGATTGGTTTTGGGGTGGTGTGTCTAGAGAATTAGGGAATGGAAGGTCTACTAGGTTTTGGTTGGATAAATGGACAGAGAAAGATGTCGTGTTGTGTGAAAATTTCCCTACGTTATTTAGGCTTGAAGTGGATAAAAATTGTTGTTTTGCGGATAGATTAGGGTTAGTCATAGGTGATAGTATCGTTGGGTGGTAGTGGGGGAGTCTTTTTGAGTGAGAGGAGGAGGCTTTTTCTCTTCTTTCTGATTTTTTGAACAGGTACAAAGTGATATCTTCGAAAGCTGATCATTGGATTTGGTGTACAATAGTTGGAAATGCGTATGATACAAAAGAGGAATATAAGCAGATTCAGTCGACTAGCAGTGAAGGTCATCAATATGCTAAGGCTTGGGCGAAGCTGGCCTGGAATAAGAATACTCCGAAGAAACTGAATTCTTTCATTTGGCGTGTGATGTCGGATAGATTGGCAAATCGTCCGAACTTGAGAAAGAGGAAGATTTTACATGAAGAGGTTTCAGTTTGCTGCTCTCTTTGTGACTCTTCGGAAGATGAAACACTTTTGCATCTCTTTTTCAAGTGTGAATTTGCGGCTAAGGTTTGGGTTCTTCTTCTGGAATTGGTGGATATTAAACAAAAAAATGTGGATTCACTGGAGGAAGGGCTGTTTTGGTTTGTTGAATTAATCCCGGCAAAGTTCAAAGATGTTTGGATTCTTTTTTGGCATGGTTGCTTGTGGTTCATTTGGAAAGCAAGAAATGAACGAATTTTCAATGGTTCAAGTCCGTCTCCATGTGATACTATGGATCAGATCAAGCGAAACTTATGATTTTGGATCAGAAGTCGTAAATTGATTAATTTGTCATATGAATTCAAAGATTGGGATAGGTATCCAAAAGATGTTTTGAATTTAGGATTGGTGTCTAGTGGAGTTGGCTGATTTTGGTTTTGAGGCCGCTGCTCTCAATTGGTTAGAACTGGGAGATTCGTTGGGATTTTGGGAGGTTTATGTTGGCTGGGTGGGATAACTTCTGGTTGGCAATGTTGTGTCCTCTCCTCTCTTTGGTTCATTTTGTTTCGAATGCCGGGATAGTTAATCATCTCTCCTTTCTTTCCTTCTCTTTGGAGAGGTTCGGACTTTCCTTATCCCCGACTCTCGGCTTGATTTTTCGGAATCGAGACATACTAGACGACAGATTGTAGGTTGATGTTCATTCTCGAGTGATGGGCTGATTCGACGGTTGCTCTGGATGGGATATTGGTACCTAATTTCTATCTTCTACCTAGTGTTTTTACTCAGGTTCTTCTGTTTACTTTTCTGGGTGTTTGATGTTTTGTTAGTTGTCTGGTTTTGAACCTTGTAATTATTTGGAACACCTCTGGTGCTCCTTTTAGTGGCAATAATATTTTACTTCTTAAAAAAAAACATATCACCTTAATTCAGAAGTATATTCATGACTCATAAGAGAGTAGCTAAAGTAGACACCTCACCACACATAATTTTCAATTGAAGCCCTCAAGGCCACTTTGTGGAAAGCTTTAAGCAAGATTAGTTTATACACAAAACAAAAACCTAATATGATGAAAGCCGCCTAACAAATTAGTGGTTTTTATCAGGGACAAAAGCGGATCACATAATATCATCACTACTTCGATTCGACTTTTAAAACAATTGATCGATCATACACGTACACCTGTTTGTTGTAGTTGTTGGTTGGGACCTCCTCCCCAACTATTTGTTGCCCTTATTAATTAGGGCAATCACAATGAGGCCATCGATTAAGGTAATTCTTTCGTATTCTGATGGATACCCTCTTTGCAATTCTTTCGCCCATTTCTATTTCGGACTGTAATTTTCATGAAATTGAAATTCATTTTGATTGATACCCTGTCGATGCAACGTGTCATGGGACCAAAATATTGTACAGTCATGCATCTAAAAACAAAATCACGTTTGTATGATATTTATACTACCTTTTTTGTCCTTTATACTACCTCTGATGCAATACAAATTTTCTAACTTATTATTTTATCTTCAAACAAGAAGAATTGAAAAAATAAATAATTTATGAGGAAAATTATATTGGTAAAATTGTAAGTAGGGTTAAAGTAAGAAAGAGATTGGACAAAATGATGATAAAATAGGGAAGATAAATAATAAAGAATTAGTTAGTGGAGGAAAAACTTTTCATTTATAGAGTTAGGAAGTTTCTAGGGTTTGGCTAATCTCAGTACTACGTCGCATTGTACTATCGTTAGTACACCATTCAAAATTTGACAAATGACACAACTAACAATTAAAAAATAATTTAAAAATTCTTTAATAATTCAAATAACTAGAATAACAATTAATTAGAAATTTTTTATATAATTACTTTTAGTAAATAAAAAATTAATAAATAATAATTCTCCCTTCTCAAACCACCACCATCATCTCCAACCTCCACCACCATCACAACCACCATCTCCGACCACCACCACCATCTTCGATCACCACCGTCAACATAGTTATGGTTAATGAAAGTTTTTTAATAATCTCATGACATTTAATGTATCGGTGTGCTCAACATCTCACTATAACCGACCTCCACCACTACCAGCTCCGGTCATTGACCGCCATTGTTACAAATCTGAATCTGGGTACAATGCTACAATAATATGAAAGAATGTTGCAGCGTCAAGAACTTATTTAGACACCTCTCCTGTCTAATAATGCTACAACGATATGAAAGAATGTTGCAACGTCAAAAATTTATTCTGACATTTTACTGTCTAATAATGCTACATCGATATGAACGAATACTGTAGCGTCTTTTGTTTTCGATGACGGCACAATACTGCAGCTGTAAAGGCCGCAAAAAAAAAAACTCGGTACGCCTTAAAAATTTCATCAAAAATTAATTCCACATCTTAAATGAAAGTAGAAATATACGAGTCAATGTAAAAGGTTAAACGTCACGCGGAAACGTCACGAAAATAATAACGAGCAATAAAATAATAATAATAAAATAAAAATATTTATTTTATTTTTGGTAAGGCTTAAGTTCGACCCCAGGATCGTCCAGAATTAATTTCGTAATTTTCTGGAATTTATTCACGAGCCGTTCAGAATCCAGAAGGTCCCAGATATATTTTACTTAATGAAGGACAGTAGACTCAAACCACTAAGTCTTCTCCTTCATGTTGTCTTCTCCTTTAACCCAAACCAAACCAACCGTGTATTCCCCAAATCAATTTCCTCCTCCATCTTCTCCGGTTCTGCTTTCCTTCTTCCTCCTCCGCGCCGACGAATCGAATGACGGTGCCATGGCCGGCCACCGCGCGTCACGAGCCGCGCCACCCCGTCTCCACCGCTCCGGTCCTCCCGCCGCTCAACCAAGCCAATTCCGACCGATTTCCACTGCGAACCGGCAAGCCCAAGCCAGGACATGCCAGTCGACGTGTGGATCGACATGGAGGACGGGAGTCGTCCTCCCCGTTCAAGCACCGCCCGTGCCTCGGTTATAAATACCAACTGTTGTGCCATATTTTTTTCGTTCTCTACAAATCTACACAGAAACAACACCACCACAGCTCAATTCAGTTTCCTCATCCTTCTTCCCCACTCTCGACCATTTCTCTTCCCTGTAGCCACCGCTCCGCATCGCCGCACCTTCACCCTTTGTTCGACTCTTCTTCGACAACCGGTTAGTACACAATTTGCGAATTGAATTAATTATTGAGGGTTGGGTAACACTGTAATTCGATGTAATTGAAGTTGGAACTGAACGTTTTGTTGGTTAATGATATACTGGAAATTGTCCATCGATAGAATACTGGCTTGCTGAGTTACTGTAATTTATGAACTTTTGATTAGTATTTTCATATTGTGGGAATTAGTTTGTATACGCTGCAGTGGATGGTTGGTAGATACGTAATGTCGATTGTTGATGTTTGGATTAACTAAGAATAGTAGATGCCGAGATGGGAATGGCAATAGGAGATGGTAGTGTACTGCATATACTATGAAATCAGGAGATAAGGCATCTATTTATTCGTCATTACACAGCTATATTACAACCTATTTCTATTGTGAGATTAATTTGAAGTCATTAAAGATGAATCCATCATAAAAACATAAAAAAGAGTAGTCTTTAGTAGGAATCATATTGATAATTATACTTAAGGGTACCACTGTAGAAGAAAGAAGGGACTCATCTAGCAGCTTAATTAAAACATAAGTCTTTCTAGAATAGAATATAGGATGCTCTTCTTGCCTTAATATTACGGGTTCGTAGATCCAACTACACTAAGAAAGAATACGAACATTGTCTTAGTTTATCTTTTGTTATTAGATTTACTGAATGTATATCCTACAGTAATATAGGTAAGAGGAGGGGCAGGACTCTGTTGAATATAAGTACGCCCTAACTTAGTAAAGCGAATAAGGAAAATGGATACGAATGATTAGGTACTACAAATAACTGATTGCGTTTGGTTAAAAGGGCTAATGTCTATTGTGGTTGATTGTCGGTATAATAACAGTAGTGATGGTTAGGTTGTTGAATGGGAAGTAAGGATCCTAGGCAGCCTCGTGTGAATACAGTGAAATAAAGGGAATGTTAGTACGTCTTCGCTAGTGATATTAAAGATATGGGAAAATAAACTTGATATTTTTTTTTAAGCGTCAAGTATAATAAATGGCATAACTAAAGATGTGGTATAAGTAATAAGTGAGTATTGTAGTACTTGGAACATAAAACCCTAGAACGCCGGGGAAGCTTAATTATGATAATAAAACGAGGGAAGGGTGTAAAACGCACATAATGATAAATAGTTAGAGTGACGGCGTGGTGAAACGAGGCCGTAAGATAACAGAAGAAGAAAGGAAATCAGTATGGTGACCGCATAAGATATACTAAGTTAGGAAAAGAAAACAAGTAACGGGAAAAGAATTATATGGAACTAGAAGTAGTACGTAAATAACACGGCATATAATCATATTGAAAAGAAGCGGAAAAATATAGACTTACAACTACACAAATAATTTAAGAGAAGTAATTGATAAATTAGGCCGCTAAATTACTAGCAACTAGTAAAGCGGAATAATACGCACTGGTAACGGACTTATAATAAATGCGGGAGCAAAAATAAATATTATACGGCAGAGGCATAGTTAAATCACTTGAATACTTGCGAAAACTAGAATTATTTATTAACATCTGAAGACGTGATGAGTAATATAATTAGCTTTGAAATTGGAGATAACCATCGGGAAATTAATTAAATTTAGTAGCGGCATTAAAAGAAATTTTATTTGTTATCAGGAGACCTTGAAACAGCTGAGCTACAGGAATCTGAAGGTGAGTGATGACTGGCGTTCGGCGTCAGGCCCTGGGAAAAATTAAAGTGCCTTCTTTCCTTGCTTAAAATCTCAGTGTTCCTTCCTGTTTCTTTATTCGTCGGTTTATCGTTACTTCTGCTACGCAATGACTCTGACTAACTCGACTAGAGCACTAATTGCGAAAACTTAGTTACTGATGCGTTTGTTGAGTTTGGAATCCTGCAAGTGTCGTGTATCTGATCGATCATCATATTGTTATTATTGTTTCCAGTGAAAGTGCATTGATAGTGTCTTGTTATCTCGCATAAACTGCATTGCATGCAAATGTTTTCTGAAAAGCAAGCACTCACTATTGTTTTCTAAAAATTGAAATGGAGAAATCATATTGGTCGGCATTGTCGACAAGTGTTATCGAACCTGGGGTATATACCTTGCAGCAATGGCGCTGGGTGATGTCACCTGCAGCGTTAAGTGTTCGGGCTAGTGTTTATTGT
>JAYMSP010004830.1:0-15193 GCA_036897095.1 Plantago elongata
GGGAGAGTTGTTGAATTTATGTACGCGGTAGGTATGGTATGCGACATTATTTGGTTTCTAAAATAATATCGTATATTTATTCTTTTTTGTTGATACAAACGATGAAGGATGGATGTTGGATAGTGTGTACATGGTAGGTAAGGAATGCAACATTATTTATTTCCAACATTTGTGTATTCAGTTTATCGTATGTGTTCAATGCGACAACTCATTGTGGAGTAATGCTTCGAGATAATATCATATATTTTCAGTCATCCCTTCCTCCTCAGTCATGCCTCTTTCCCGCTGCCGTTCATCCTCCTTATCAGTTGCGCCTCCCTTTTGCATCCATCCTTCCTCCACAGCCGCATCGTCGCTAAATCAACCACCGTCTGTCGACCTCCTCGCCACCTACCTTCCGATAAATCACTTCGTTTCAATTCTTTTTTACTCTTTTGGTTGGATCTAATTTTGAACAAATTTTATTGTTTGAAGAATAAGTTGTAGATTTTCAAATTTTCAGATTAAATCTGAAGAAATCTAATTTCGAATTGATCCGAAATCGATCCAAAAATTTGCTATTCGGATCGGATCAATTTGAAAATCGAATTGGATATGATCCGATTCGATCCATGCACATCCCAATATGTGAGTGATCACAACAATATCATGTGTATTAGATATCAAGATTTGGGGCTTTACGCGCAAAAATCATCCAAGTCTCCACCAAATGAAGTACCAAAATACAAACGTTTACATGACACTGCATGGACTTAGAATGACCAGGATAGTTCACTTGTTCATTAAGATCCTAAGAATACACATTACAGACTTACAGTCAATAGTTATCTACAACGAGAACTATTAAAAGGTCCTCGAGTATTTCCTAATTTCATGCATAATGGAAGATATGGAAACCAAATCCTTGTTCAAGACCGACCCGCCATTCACTTTCTTTATGCAGTCAGATAGCCTGGTGTAGTATAGCAATAGCTGAGTCAGTGCAGCTCTTAGAATTTCCATGCCACACAGGAAGTTGCTGAACGAAGTTATGACGTCATTGTGCATCAGTTCTATTGCGGCTTTCCACCTGCTTGCAAAGTCCTTCACAATTGGCTCCACTTCAGCAACAGTGATTGCACGATCTGATCCTGAACTCAGGTCCTCAGCTGACATTGCAAGGGTAGATATGTCAATCTTTATGCAAGCAAATAAATGTATTCAAAGAAAGAAAAAGATATGTTAAGGTTCAACATACAGGGTCTTGTCTTCACAAACTTGACTAGATCATTAAAGTGCTCCACCAGTACTTCCTCCTGCATTGAAAGTTTCAGCAATCAAACAAACAAGAGAGATCGCATCAAGCACCCGTGATTCAACTCAAATTATCAAACACGGGCATTGATTTACTTGGATGAAATTAATATATATTCTCGGTAATTATCCTCTCAAGTGATATACTCAGTAGATCTGATGTATCCGGGTCATTTTTGCCCAAATCGGGAAAAACCATCAAAAGCAGATTATGATCTTGAATGCTCTTGGGTAATATTCATAAAGTAGATGCTTCTAGGCATTGCATACAGATCTTTCTGCAGGGTATTTAATAGTCTGGTCATCAAACTAATTAACTAGGATAAAATCAGACTGCATCGAGCAACTTAAAAGTAATTTTATCTTCCCCGCCTCAGCGCACTATAGTAAATCAAGTGAAAAGATTTTACCACAAAAATGGCCGTATTGTTCTTCAACAGATCTTCATAGAGCACTTGAATTTTCCCACCTTCAGGGCCAGCTTCCTGAAATGCAATGAACCATTTAATACCAATATATAACAGAAAAGATAAATAAAAAATACACAGGTTTAGCAGGTATGGAAACAAGGTATTATGGATAAATCACAAATAGGGGAGGTATTAGATTTTGGTTCGTCAGAGCAAAGAACTACAGGGTAATAAAAACCAAGCCCCCCCCCCCAAGATTACAAATGTTGTAGCTTCAAAATCAATCAGCTGAAAGTCTAACTGAATTATACCTTCAAAACTGCAATCGTCATATCATAATTATTTATCAAGAACACTGTCTGTTGCTTGGATTTCAGGAATAATTTGGCAAGCTTGACCAGCAAATCGTCAACTGCCATTCGAAGCCTATCCAAATTTAGTTCAAGCTGTAAAAAAATTACAGTTACGCGTAAGGACTAGCTAAGTTTTACTCAAACTATCTACTCAACAGTTGACAAAAATTGTTTTTGGAAGGCTGCAATCATTCATTTTTGCTACCTGACCATCTCCATAATCAGCATTCAGCTGAATTAATGAAGCTGCAAATTCAGCATAACGCCGCATGACATAATGCGGATGTACGTCATCTTCCCACAAAGTCCGGATATTGGCATTTCTAAGGCTGCTGAGGTGCATATCGAACACCATCTTGAACCGTGGCCATAAAGAAATGTTTACCTGCACAAAACTCATCAATGTAAGTTAATTAATGTATTCTGTGTTATGCTTATAAAATAATTATGTGAGCATGAACATGCCTTGAGATATCAAGTGACAAGATGCCTATAACGTAAGTTTCAAAATTACGGCCTCAAATAAGATATTTTACTGAAGGAAGGGATGTTCCAATATGTACCTTATCCAAGTATGAATCTAGACATGGTATTCGCCGCCGAGACATTATAAGCTGAGAAAGAAACAGAAAAGTTCATTTTCAGAATGAAGATGTGAGCTCTAACATAACATCCACTTTATGCGATATTTATGCAACATTTGAGAATAATAGCACTTGAAAATCATGACTTTCAATACGTACCAAATTAAATCCACCGCACACAAATATACACAGAGAAAATACATATTACGTGCAAGATATCAAGCATGAGGAACGATTGCTACAGCTTCAACAAGTCTAAATCGTCATATTCAAATTTGAAGGGGTTTTGAACACATTAGTTTGAATTGAAAGAGACTAAGACTTCAAATGTTCTATACTTTGCTAGCTTGATAACATATAATGATCCGTGCATCTCAACATCCTGACATACCCTCCCAAAGTACTGTCATCATAGATAGACAAGTATTATTCGAGCCAAAAACAATTATCTCCATGTGAGTTACCAGCCTGGCATTATATGCTAAATAAAAATAAAAATATTAATTAAACACTGATATTTTAAATGTACAATCAACTCCAAACTTCTTACGAGTTTGTTGTATGAGGACCGTAAGTAGCCACATCAAACGAGATTTAAACATATTATCATTTAAGTGGCCACCATTCATCAAATTACCTGGTGCTGATATATGATGCGTATCATGAGCATCAGACCTATTGCATCAAAACAATTTGGAAGGATCGTATTCAAGTGTTCGTCGATCACTGAAAAGGGACCTGATAAAATAGAAAATTTTGCACTTCATAAAACAATTTACGGGATTAAACCCACTATCATAATTGCATATGAGCCCTAGAGAAGAATTTTGCTCCAACAACAGATTAAGTGAAACAATTACTTTTATTATTATTCAGTGAATTAGCAATAGTCAAAATTCAAGACTACATATATAGGAAAATTGTAACTTTTTTTTAATCAGCAACATTTAAATTTTCTTTATCATGCAAGCTCAGAATTGACATACAATAATTACCTGTGAATATGTCATAAAACATGGATTCTTCTCCAAAGAATTCATCACAGAATAGATATCTGAAAGAAAAAATAATGGGCCCATTTTATAAAAGAATATGACATTATTACACCTTAAACTCGACGACTGAAGGCAAGGAGAAAAAGTAGTTGTACTCTGAAGCAGCTGTATCCATTAGCAGCTTGTGCAAACTCCTGAAAAGGACTTCATATGGGTACTTTTTGGAATTGGCTTCAGCTATATGTGGAATCAATGCAGACTCATCAATTTCCTGCTAAAAATTGAGTCTCAGATAGGCAAATTTTTTACTTTAAGAAGATAGGACAGAGTACAAATGCGATGCCTTTTTATACTACAGTATAGTATTAATTACAAGTTTTTTGGAAGACAAGGATCATAAAAAGCCATGCAATACGTCCCTGTGAACCCCCAAAATACACCCACTTAATGCATCAGTTGGGCAATGGCCCTTATGAAAATAAATATCTTTATCAATAGGAATTGAATAACTCATGTACACAATATGTAATGGGTTTTACAGAAAATCGGGCTATTTAGTATTGCAGCAGAGATTTTAGATAATAAACTCTGACATAGACCACACACCTTGGGAAAAGAGGGTTATTTACGCAAATACCCTTGGATCATCAAGAACAAATAAGCCCACTAATCTTATTGAATTCAGACCCCTCCATGAGTCCCCGTTATAATGAAATATTACACAAACTAGTCCAACCGTCAACCTTCCCACCATTACCCCCGATAATATCATAAAAACCACTAACAAAACTAAATAAACTAATCAAAGAAAAGAGAGAAAAAAACTTGAATCTGTCATGATGAGCTTTACAAGCTCAACCATGGCGGAGCAGAGTTAAGCTCCACATCTGCAGAGCTTAACTGCTCCAATATGGTGCAGTTTTGCTATAGATTGTAGCAATAAAACCCTTGACAATGGCAGAGCAAAACTGCTTCAATCCAGAGCAGATTGCTCCAGATAGGATCTGACACGCTCTGTCATGAATATAATGTTGTAACTTTTATAATGGTTTATTCGGTCTTCTCGCTGATTTTTTAACATTGAGCTGTTGACAATCATCGGCGAGCAGTCTGAAAGTGAAAAACTAACGGAGCGTGGGTTTATTTGTAATTTCAGTATTAACCATGGAGTGTTTACATAAATAACCCAAATTAGTAGTTCTAAACATACAGGCAGAAGTTAAATTAGAAAGATCAAAGAACTTTTCTTCAGCCCTAAATAAGTTGATGCCCCAGAAATCTAGATAATTGCCGTCCAAAATTCCAAATGTCTGATTTCTAAACCTTTACCTGTGTATCGAAAATAAGAATTGAACAGGCAAGTTCAGGAGTGGTTCTCTTTTTGTCTTTAGCTAATTACAAGGAAGTAAATTGACATGTGATGATAAACTATAGAATCAGTGTGAAATTTGTATAAACCAGTTATTAAAAATGGAGAGATTACTGACAACGAAGCGCAGCTCAGTTGGTAATACGTTTCACCTCCAACCAATAGGTCGGGGGTTCGAGTCACCCTTTAGCCGTTTCAAAAAAATAAAAATTGGAGAGATTACTCTATAGACATCAACAACAAAATGCAGAAAGAATCCAAAGAGACAGAAAGAATAACTGTTGATATGTTTGCTGAGATATAAAATAATCATTAAAGCAGAGGATACGGATTCAGACCTTGAGAATATTTATTCTTTCTCCCACAGCAAAAACAGAAGATCGGTTTTTTAAGGGTTCCCTTCCTCTCAAGAAAAGGCTATTGCTTCTAGTGTCAATACCAATCAAATCATTTGCTGTTGCTATATCCAACTGCAACTTCTCTAGTGCTTGAATATAAGCTCTGATGTTTGTACTTAGAACCTGGAGAAGGATAAACAGCATTAAAGTTTCACAATAACTTCTGTATAGAGTAATCTGAAGTCAAGAATCATGTTTCAAAAGTTATGTGGAGTTCTGACTTCTGAGTAGATAAAATAAGCCAATTACCTTGTTCATTGTGTCAATATAGGCAGCACGAACCTCAAGATATACCTCTTTCCCATGCTCCTTGAGAAACAAGATCACAAATCTGCACAGGCACAGGTTGGAAAATAAGCTTTTATTATGAAGTAGCTAAATAGCTGATAACTCCACAAGTATCTTGAACAAGTCCCTTAAGATAGCTGATAAATCCACTTTAAAAGACAGCTTGGAATTACCTATGAGTACTACCTGAATGATCGCAACAACTAGCAAAGATATATATGCAAGAGGTAAAACCGGCCACAGCAAGTAAACTACACGAGTGGAACTTTGGATAGAGATACTATTCATTGGCAAGGTTTGGAAAGCAAAAGTCACCAAGAATGTTATTTGGGAGGGATACCAGTAAGAGTGGAGGCCACTATTTCAGCTGGAACATGTCCTAAATAAATTCAATTACATTTATTTTATGACTTTATGGGGTACATTTGTACTATGCATGCTGATATTTAAGATAATGACATTCTAATCAAGCACATAGTTGATCCTCATCCAACAAAACTTACTTGTGTTTTAGAAGTACACTCTGTTGAAGGATCTGAACATTTGTCTTTGGCTTTCTTAATGCATTAAGTTTCTGAACCATGAAGTCAAATACCTAGCCAATAAGGCACAAAGAGAAAATGAGTAGATGAGGGGTGCATGTTCTTGGATTCGAGTTCCAAACAGTGAGTCATATAATGAGAGATTACACAGGAAGCCCAGTAATTGAAGATCAACTGGTTAAAAAGCATTTTGTCATAGAGCCATGGAGATTTTGTCACCAGGTGAAGTGTGGTACAGACTATATACTATGTTTTCATCAACAGCTATAGCATGTGAGCTACAAAATGGCTTCCTTGAGATATTGTAGCTTTTGATTATTAAATCAACAAATAGTTAACTGGTAACCAGCAGGAAATCTTTCAGCAATTTGCAACATAAAAGGATTATCATGTGAATAGGCTTGTTAGATTTTGACCATTACCGGGCTGAATTTTTCATATATTCTTATTTTAGCAAACTCATCATGTGGCCAAATCAGGATGATTAAAACGCATGGTATTTGGTTTCTCAGCACAGGCTGTCCACTGCCAATAGCGATTCCAACTTCAACGGTTATTTAGACTATCCATACCTTAGAAATTGCTTTCTGACGAAGTTTTTCTAATTCAGTCTGAACATCACCTAAAGCTTTAGAAGTCTTCACCATGGTATCAACTTCAACAAACTTCAACTTTTTACTCAAATTCTCAAGGGTTCTCATGTATTCCTCATTCACCTGTAGATTATATATATAAACAAGGTAGTTAAGAAAATTATGCAGATACTTTAAGGGATAAAGATATTAACATCGATTTACAAAGTAGAATGATAAACTGTGTGCATAAAACTGATGCAAAAGGTTGTAGCAACAAAAATGTTTTTTGTAGAGGTTAGAAGTAGAATATATTAACTGCATAAATATGTGATGAGCATAGTAAGTCCTACACAAGATACATAAACTGCATAAATATTCGATGAGCTACACTATGTTCCCTATTATATATATAAACAGAAATAAAGACGAACAACTAAATTTGATGATCATTTGTGAATGTTAAGTGTAAACTGATACAAAGGATATGAAGGGCTAATTACTTTTGCACAGCCATAAAGGACATTAGTCAATGCTAATATGGACAGTTCAGTTGATTGAAACTCTTAATTCCACTTCCTCTTTATAATTCCAAAATCTACATGAACAGTATCATAACCATCACAGTCAGATACTTAGATACTATGTCCCATTGAAATTGAGATCTCCGCCAATGATGATATTTTATGATGCAAATAGCCTTTGCACAACATTAAAAACTAAACCAAATAAAAATTGCTTGCTCTGGTACACTGATAGATTGTGCAAACGACTAGTTTAAAGCTTCAGGCGATAATTACATAGAAACAACTTGTGGGATTACTTAAACCAGACGTCATTTGATAAGCACGACGGAAACTCTCATGTTAAGACTTAAGTTGGCAGATGTAAATGAAGTTACACAAAGGTCTCAATGATGCAGACCAAGAATATGCCAGGGCCAGATGAACTTTTCAAATGATATGTATATGTTAACTGAAAGGTGAAAACTACAAGAACGAGGGAAGAACCGAAGCATTATAACTGTACATACCTCTCCATCAACTATTATATCGATCATTCTTGGTGGGACAATTATCTCCTCGACAAATTTAGCCAGTTTTGATTCTGCTACCTGGCGGATGCAAGGGCCAGTTCTAATAAGTCACCAGACCGAAATAGATAAACGAAAGCAGATTGAGGGAAATCATTACACCCAAAGCATAAGACCTTGAGAAATGAGGGGCCAAACTCTGAGCATTAAATTATCAAAACTCACATGAACTAATACCAAATGAATGATTTTATAGGTATATTCCAGTCTCAGTTGGCCATTCATTTAGCTTTCATCTTTAACTCAAAGGACGTGTGGAAATAATGTTTGATCTCCCTCCTATGTTTTATATAAGATGTTTTGAGTTTTTCACATTGTTGATAAAAAAATTGAAAATAGTGCTGGTGACTTGGAGACATACACCTACCTATTGAAGATGAGAAATATGCGTAGTCTATGTAGATCAATACAAAATAAATGAACAACAATAAATAAAAGGGGCCAGGAGGCCCAAGATGCATTACAAATGGTGAAAAAATGGAATACCATGATAAAAGCTTACAAAACATTTTATATTTATTAAATAGACAGAAACTCAAAACATCTTGAGTATCTACTAACACAATAAAAAGAATTGTAAGAAGATGAGATTTTATTACATCAACTTATAATCAGCAGCTGAATAACCAGGGGTGTTATATATTTGTATTTCTACAAATATCCGGAAGAGAAAAGAAATGTGGTGTAAAGTGTAACCTAGGTTCCAACTGTCACCTACAATAAAAATTATGCAATTTACTGCTCTCACTAGTTACGTCTGAGTAAAATTATGTTATTTGGGGCCCAGATTAAAGTTTGCTTACACAGTTCTTCTACACGTTCATGGCAATACCAACTTTACAGATAAATGCAGGACCAACTTTCATACATAAGAAGCAATTATCCTACAGAAATGAACGAAATAAACTACAAGGACACGGGATTACTAAATGATCATTCACAAATTAATCTGCGGTGCAATAAATTACCTTCCGATTCTTCAGCTTGAGCCCCATATCCATAGATTTCTCCTGAAGGATCTTTATATCCGAACTTATTGAACCTATCTCGGTCTAGCAAATCATGATTGAAGTGTGTCATTTATCTGACATAACCCCGAAGATATAAACCCAGAAAACAGCTACAACTTCAACCAGAGAATGTTCGTTTCAAAGTGCACAGTAATGACTGCATGTGATACCTGGAATCCGCTGAGAAGCTTCTCCATTTGGGACAAAATAGTATCACAGTCACGTATTTGTTCATGTAGAGAGACCAGATTGTCACTTTCTTTTATATAGTCCTGATTTCACAGTTTGCAAGAGCATGGTCAGCTAATATCACAGAAAACATATAAAGCATCACTCCTAAACTTCAATACTTGGATAAACTTTTCAATAAACCAGAACCTCAATAGACTCCAATTCATGCTGCCGTAGATTGTTCTCAACATCCTTAGTGTAGTCCCGTAATGTCGTACCTTTAGACAATATTGTCGCAACTACCTTGAACACCGAAAACGGAATGACAATATAAGAGCATAACCGTATACTCAGTAAACAAATGCATAAAATTCAGTAGTAATAAGCATACATCATCAGCTACACAATCTTCCAGCTCCTGCTCTAGTCCTTCCAGTGAAACATCATCACTATACCCAAAAAAAACACATATCCTACTTCAATTCGCGAAAACAATCGAAACAGTTCAATAAAACACAATGTAATCAATTTCAGAACCTCGGCGAGGGTGCATCATCCCCGACGGCCAATTCGCCGACGAAAGCTCCCAAATCCAGTACTGGTCTCGCTCCATCACTTGCAATTGCATCAACCTAAATATAAATTACATGACATAAACCATTTATGATCGAGAATTGTTAGGTTTGAGAAGATAATGTAGCTTAACGGAGAAAGTGCTTACTGGTTGGTGGGGAGCAGCCACCTCAGTCATCTTCTCCGAGATTCGAGGTTGTGCTTGAAACAAAATGGAGAAGAAGGAAAGTGAAAATCGCAGATCAAATCGTCAGTTAGATTTTCCGGTGGAGATTTGTTTTGTTAGTTCTCCGATCAGTGGTGTTGTGCAGATCCGATCATATCACACGATTCATCCTGTTGGGCTTTGCCCGGTTGGTCAAGTCAAGACTTCCTTCACCTCCGTAGGACTATTTATCACTTTACGGACCTACGAAATCGTAAAATATCATCAAAATCTCATGTTCAGTCAAAATATGTTTTTAAATACTTATTATTTATTCATGTAAATTATACTTTAAAAATTCAATACCAATTTGTAATTTTGTATTATTTCCTTGTCTTAATCTTTCAATTTTGTAATTAATTTGTTGACAATTAAGTAAATAAGATCTCTTTATAGAAAATATGACGTGACAACGAATATAAATTTTAAAGATTGTAATTTGTGCATCTTCAACTTCTTAAAACTGGCCACTGTTCTTCTAATTTTTAGAACTGTCAATGATTATGCAAATACGATTCTTGAAACCCGCAAACTTGATTAAAAATATACTACGAACCAATCTGCAATTCGATGGAAACATATTAAGTTCATTTGTATGTTTAAGACCACGTAAACAAGCTCTTAATTTAGTGGAAGTGAAGCTTGAAGACCGATTGGAAAATATACTATTTGTATTATGAAAAGTTAGCTGGTATCTTGTAAAATAAGATATAAGCACATTACACATTTTTACAAAACTAATGGTATATCACATTTTTCAATTATTATAATATATAATTCAATATCTTTTTCTCCGCCACTTTTATAATATCAGAAGTTGAATGAAATATTCATTGAGTATTCTACTCATTAAACAAAAAAATCATTAATTATTATGTACTATATGTATGCATTTTAAAGTGATGCAGATGCATTAATCATTATGTTATGTGAAAACAAGTAAAATAAATGTATTACCATATGTTACAACAATATAAATATAAACCACGGTGATGAGCAGGGAGTAAGGAACGGGATGAGCAGCAAGAATACAGCTATTTTACCACGGTGATGTGCAACAAGAGATACGTAACTAGAAAAACCAAAATAAGTGTTTGTTTTGAGTTTTGACAGTAAGGTGGCTGTCAAAATACGTACACATGCAATACCAGTAACGGGCTGATTGGCATGTGACTTAAATATCCGATTTAAATGCCTAAATAGTGATTGGAATTGTAGTGGAATTGTTAAAATTGTGTTTAGTATAGAATTGTAATTGGATAAGGTATTATAGGTTTGTTATATAGGTAGAGAAAAATGTTGCTACTCATTTCGATCTTCGACATTTAAATGTCATAATAAATATAAAATCCCCGAGTAACATCCGAACGGGCATTTGAATGCTACTCCAATCAGCCCCTAAATATTTTTATTCTTTTCCTAAATTTATTTTTTGATTGAGTACATTTTTAAAATAGAAAGATAACTATTAACTTTTTTTTTCTACCAGCTAACTTTATTAGCTTGTCAACAAACTAGTTTTTCAGCTAGCTTTAGATTATTTGAAAAGTTATGCATTCACGTAACGAGCTTTTTATTAGAAAAAACTTATAGATCTTAAAATATAACTGAGAAGTTTGTGGTAAACATAGACTCTTATGCTATTTCACCTTGTATCGTAACTGAACTGAGGGTAGGAGTTTGTTTTTGTGTGTGAATGAAGTTTAGTTTACTTTTTTTTAAAACTTGTGCACACAAAGAATTATATAATTTAAATTGTGTTCTATTCAACTGAAATTTACTAAATTGAACTGAATTAATTTTCAGTTAAAGAGAACACATCGATACCTTAATGTGTTACATAATGGGTGTGAGAAAAATAAAAAGTGAAGGTAAAGCATCAGAATAAAAGTTTGAAGTGGAATTGCGTGCTCTCAATATGCTTTTTAGAGGTAGGTTATTTAAATCAACCATAATTATCTTAAATATAGTAATTAATTAAATAAAACTTAATAAATTTATCTTAGAAAGAAAACAAAACTTAGTCCATTATATTTTGAAATTTTACTTTTCTAATTTTTGTTATTTATTTCTTTTATATTTTCTTAATTATAGTTTGAATATTATTGGTAGATAATATCAAGTATTTATCCTAGAATGAGAGCGTAGTAGAGTTGTAGTAGGATATTAATTACTCGAGTTTCGGTAAACATGAAATTATTTTCTCTTGTAGTATCTTCTTTATCCTTTCCTTTTCCTATCCTGATACGTCCATAGTCTATATATATATTATACTCAATTCTGGTGATCAAGATTCATACAATACATTCTGGTGATTGATCAAGAAACAAAGAAGAATCATGATGATGACCATTCGAATTCGGAGTCGTGATGGTTTGGAACGCGTCTCAGTCGATAATGCTCATGTTACTACAGTCGGCCACTTGAAGTTAGCCATTGAATCACAACTTGGAACATCTTTTCGCAATCATCTTCTCTCCACCCAACAAAACCTCTTGTTAGCCAAAACACCTCAGGCTTTAGCCCTGTTCAACGACATGGCCAACCCGGATATCCTCTTATCCTCCCTCAGTGTTGGTCATGGTTCCATCGTCTACATGGCTTATGAGGGCGAGAGAAATATCTCTGGCCCCAGGGCTTTCAGCCCTGCTGGATCGTTCGGGAAGAAGATGACCATAGAGGACCTGATTGCCAAACAGATGAGAATCACACGTCAGGAGAATCCGCATTGTGAGCTGGTTTCGTTTGATGCTAAAGCTGTGAACGTGTTCCAGTCTTATGTGAGCAATGAGCTGGCTTTCGCGGTGAAGCGCGGGGGTTTTATGTATGGGAGGGTTTCTGAGTCGGGGAAGGTTGAAGTAGATTTTATCTATGAGCCACCACAGCAGGGGACGGCGCAGGATTTGATTTTGATGAGGGATCCTGGAGAGGAGAAGTTGGTCGAGGCGATTGCTTTGGGTTTCAAGATGAGGAAGGTGGGGTTTATATTCTCGGAGACAGTTAGTCAGGACAAGAAGGATTACACTATGTCGAATGCTGAGGTTCTGCAGGCAGTGGAGTTGCACGCTGAGGGGGATTTGAAAGAGTGGGTGACTGCTGTGGTGAAGCTGCAAGTGGACGAGGATGGCGGTTCAGAGGTTCACATTGAGGCGTTCCAGATGAACGATATGTGCGTTAGGCTGTTTAAGGAAGGGTGGTTTGACAGAGACGTGAAGGAGGATGCTGATGTTAAGGTTTCAAGGATGACGAAGGAGGTTATTGTTGCTGGAAAGGATACGCGAGAGGTGGATAATGATTTCTTGTTGGTGGTTGTTAAGATTGCAGATCATCGGAGTGATATTCTTTCGACTAGGTTCCCTATTGAGAATAGGATCTGTCCTGTGACAACTACAACGTTGCAGAGCCATATGGATCGGGTGAAAAGGGAACCGATGCTGAAGAGGATATCTGATTTTCATCTACTACTGATGCTTGCCAGATTCTTGGATGTTGATAGTGATGTTCCTGTTTTGGCAGCATGTGTACAAGCACACGAAACTATACCAAATGGTTTCCTGCTTATTATTGATTCTTTAAGCAATCTTTCTCTTCAGTGATTTGACAATTCCTCTGGTTTTATTGCCAACTTATGTATAAAAAACTAGTCATATAGCTGGCTCATTCTTGTTGTCCTTGATAGTATTTGGCTTGAAGAACTTTGTTCTGTTCTATTAGAATATAACTATACCATTCTCTATATCATATCATATATATACATGAACGAATCGAATACAAAAAAGGAACAAAAGGCTGAAAGATTAAAATGTATGACTATCGACCAATTATGTGACATGCTGGACGAAATGGACCTACCAGCAGAGCGTCTAGTTCATCAAGTCAGACGAATATCACAAAAGAATTAACAGCGTTGATCAACACGGAGAGAGGGTTTATGTTGCTCTTTTTTCGCTAAGTAATAGAGGAAGATCTAAATCATAGACACAAACACAAAACTGAGAGAGGGTTTATGTTGCTCTTTTTTCGCTAAGTAATAGAGGAAGATCTAAATCATAGACACAAACACAAAACTGAGGTTTTAAGGTACGCAGTACAGCTTCAGAATTCATAATTTTTTCAATAACAAAAACCAGACTATCTATATGTTAGCACCAGTGCACCACGAACACATAAGGTGCCACTTGAGGAAGCTCAAGGACAAAAACCACACTATCTATATAAACCACACTATCTATATGTTAGCACCAGTGCACCACAACACATATGCCACTTGAGGAAGCTACCACCTGACATGGCCACATGGAGTGTAAAGAACTAGCCACAAACAACATAACCAACTTTGGCGCATTGCAGATTATAATGTATGCAATCCGGGTGATAGGGCCGGCTCAAGTTTTTAGAGGCCTTGTGTAATTTTTTAATATTATAATTTCATACTATAGATTGAATAAAGATATTATAAATACAAAAAGTTACACCTTAAAATAATAAATTAAAATAAAAATTGTAGAAATTAAAACATAAAATAGATGTGGTTGGTATATATGTATGTTGTGTAATGTCGTTTTAATATTTGTATTATTATACCTCGCAATTTAATCAATTTTTATATTATGCCTACTTTAACTTAACTTAATAATGAATTTATATTTTTGCAGAAACAGAAGAAAATATTTAATTACAAAAAAAGAAAATATTTAAGTAAATAACTAATCTTTTACTTTATTAAATTTAAATAACTTAAGTGAATTTATAATGTTTGACACCAAATGTAATGATTTTCATATGATTTTTTTTTAAATTAATAAAGAAACAATCATCATTTAACGTTTTTAGATTATCATATAGGAACTAATTAAATTTTGTAGAAACATAACTTATCGAAAATTACGTATATTTAACGACTATAACAAACAAACTGTTAGAGAATAAATGTACATGAGTTAGTATTGGGTTAGCTAGACTGTTATATGTCCAACTGTTACGGGCTCTCTAGAAGCTTCTATCTATTCTATAAATATATACGTGTACTCTCTCATTATACACATCAGAATAAACTCTATTTTATTTTCTCTCAACACGTTATCAGCACGATAGTGTTCAACTAACTGAGATTTTAAAACCCTAAATTTTTCCACTCCATACATGCGCGAGCCGAAAAGAAAAAAGTTCCGCTACCTAGCTGCCGTCACACCATACCATTGAAAACCACAAAGAAGCCTTATGTATCAATTCTTTGGACATCAGCCACGGATTACTACAGTTTTATTACTATTCCATCATTATCTACTTGATCACTCTTTCTCTCACACCAGTTTAATATTGTAGTGATGAATTGAT
>JAYMSP010004831.1:0-15192 GCA_036897095.1 Plantago elongata
AAAGCTAACACCACTTGATCAAGTGAATGACTACTTCCTGTCGTGAACTGTGGAGGAGCTTCGTTTGTTTTAGGAGGGAGTTCTTCATCATCAAATGTTTCTTGTCCATCCCTTTCAACGGCAGTTGGGTTTTGAGCTTCGAAAGCTCTGTTGGTTTGCGGGTCTTCAACACCTCTGGATTGTGCTTCATCCGAAGTTTGAGAAGAGTTGATTCTCTTCCTAGGAGGCATGGTTCTTCACTAGAGATGAGAGGTAGAGATGTCCCACTGGGCGTGCCAAAAATTTATAGCAAGTAAGATTGCACAAATGATAATTTATTGATCTTGATTTAAAGCGGGTACAATTCTCTAGTCTAATCCTCTGATTCTAGTTTCCTAAGACGACGAACTTGGATCTTAAAATTCTTCGGTCTAGAACTTTGTCTTCAAATTCGAACGAATGTCGATGTGAGGGCTTTTTGGCTTGATCTCGGATCGAACGGATGAACTTGTAGATGTTTGGGGCGAGCAATGCCGATCTTCTTGGAGATTTGACAAACTCTTTGAAGAGTGCTTCTCGATCGTCGTAGAATTTGGCTTTTGATCTTCTTTAGAGGAAGTCTGCTTGGCTGAAAACGTTTCTTCAAGGGCTTTTGAGCTTGATCTTGAATCGACGATGATTACTTCTTGATCTCCAGACGAACTGCTTGACGATTTGATCGGACTTCGAGGCGGATGGCAGCGATGCTTGAAGACGAAGGCGACGACGCTCGAAGACGAAGGCGGCGCTCGAAGACAAAGACGATTTGCTGTTCTTGCTCGGGAGTGCTTGTGCTTCTTTGATTCTTGTGAATTGTGTGTCTTGTGTTGGGAGTTAAATGAAGAAGGGAGGACCCCTATTTATAAGTGGGAGAAATGCTTCTAGAAGCATGGGAGTAGGAGGCCCGTGGTCCGGTCCAATACTTCTGGCCCAATTTGCCATACGCAGTTCAATTTGATCGTACGAAGTCCAATTTCATCGTACGCAGTCTAATTTCATCGTACAAAGTCTAATTTACGCGATTTCTTCCATGTTGACCCATACGACATCATTTGATTTAATTCTACATATTATAAAAAATGATCTAGCAATTTTAATTTAGAATTTAATTTTGTAAAATCCCAAAAATACTAGAGACATAATATTTTGTATTATAATATATAGTTTTTAATGTCATTTAAAGTAGACGAATTTTGCTCATCTACAAGAGCATTTCTTGGTCACCAAATAAGGAAGAACTACTTCAGTAGGTAGAGGTTTTTAGCATTTTGCACTCCACGGGGATAATTACTCATTCCAATATTCTACCCCTGCAAAAAAAAAACTTAACACGATGGTTCCTTAGCAGTTCAAGGCAACAAGAAACATCAGTGCTTATGCATACATAACACAAAGTAAAATCTGAAATGCACCTAGCTGCTTTAAATCTTGAAGTCTGAAGTCTTATGCAGATACTACTATTATACACCAAACTGGATATGTCCTCCATATATACTTATTCTGTAACCAGATTATGAAAAATTGGATATGATCATACCATAACAAGTTAGCAAACACTGAATTCCATATTCCACAACATATAGCTATAAGAGTAAAATAAAAAAAATTTACAACTGAATCACAAAATATAAATTCTTAAAATACATTACTAGAGTTTGAAACTTCAGTAGCCACTATTATCCTACTGTGATAATCACAACAAACATAAATTGAACAACTCTATTGACTTAACCAACATAAATTTACTCGAATAATCGACATGAATAAACCTGTTCATTGAAGAGGACAAGTGGAGAATGAACCTGTTCGCTAGAAGATTGGAGAAGAAAATGAAGCTTCAGTTCGTTCTAGAACAACCTGACCGTACAATATTGCTGAAGAGACAATCAATTGCAGAAGACGTGGTGGAGATGGCGATCGATGGCGGAAATTTGGTCTGGATTGGCTCTAGGTTTTCAATCACAGCCATGGTCGAACACGAGAGCTTGGATAGTGTTGAAATGATATGATCGAAATCCAAAGCGATTCTTTTCTAAGTTCATCTATTTGCAACTTAGTCCGTCACGTTGATTGTAATTACAAACTAAGCACTATAATTTGATAGGCGTCTTAATAACCAGGTACCGTGATGCTTTTGACCAAGTGTCATAATATCTAGTGTCCCATTAATGGATCCTAAGACATCACGGTACTATATGGCCAAGAACCCAGGTGATCCGACCCTAGAGTATTGAACATAGGACGATCCGGGGGCTGGAACTGGCCAAAGTAAGTAGAATACCGTGACAATAGGGGACATCTGGACCAAAGTGCTATATTCGAAGGGAAGCAAGTCCGATCAACCAGTACATATGAGACTACAATCCGAACCTAAAGAGAAACCAAGTAAAGCAGGCCATAGTGAGGTCATCGGGAGGGGGCACAACCAGCTTCGGATCTCTACATCCGAGCCACTCTCCTCGGACATTGCCTAAAGCAGAATGACGAGAGTGCCCTCAAGTAGGCCTCGCAATGGGTGGGTTTTATCTAACCCAAAGCGTAATTTAAAAATATGGACTAGATTTGGGTTCAACCCAATCACAAAATAAACCCAAACCAAATCCAATCCATCTTAATTTAATTTAAATGGGTAGGGTTAGACCAAAACCCAAAAGAGTCCAACCCGTCCAAACCCAAAACAAAGCAAAGTCGTGAGCCGTCAGTAGCTACTTCACGTTTCCCTATTCTCCTTCAAGGCTTGAAGACGACTGCTCCCTTATTCGGCTTCTTCTCATTCAATCCTCCACCACCATCGCCGTCGTTCATCACCAGCACCGTCACCACCACCATACTTCTGCCTTGGACCTCTAGTCGCCACCACTAATCTCCACCAATTGATTTGTCCATATCCATCACTCCGACCCACCTCCCAATTCGCCCTCTTCTTCTTTTCAGCTCTTCATTTTGCATCCCTCATCATCGTCGAATCCTACCTCTACTCTGCCTCCCTCAGTTAGACCCTCCAGTCCACCACCAATTCATCTCCTCCGTCCTCCACCACCAAATACTGCCTCACCTTCGAATCCACCACCACTGCTCGACTTCACCTCCGTCGTCACCACCTCCTCTGCCACCAATTTACGATACTGATTTTACCGGCCCCTTTGTTCTTCTCCAATTCGATGTCTCGATTTGTTTTCGGTAAGTTTTATTCCTTCTATTTCGATTTGGGATGGGTTTTCTAATTGAATCTCGTTTGTTGTGACGTGGTGTGTTTGTTAGTTCGAATCGAACTAGTTCAGCATCTACTCTATTCTGATTTCTGTTATTGGTACTATTTCGTCCTGTATTGAATTTTGAATTTGCTTCTCGTGCTCTCTTTGGTTTGGTTAGTTCGATTTTCGTACTGGTCTTGTTGTGTTGATTATGCTTGGTGTTTGTTTGTAAACTGAACCCCGTCTGCTTGTTTTATTCCTAGTTGAATTGACTTGTGGTATTGATGTGTGACTCTTGTTCTGATTGTAAGTATGGAATTGTTACGTATTTGGTGTGGTTTGACTCGATTATAACTCGGATGTGGTCTATTCGATTTTAGGTGGGTTCATCTTAATTGTATTTTATATGCATATGAGATCGTAGACGACATGATTCAAGGAACATATGACATTGAGAGCATGAAAATTGAAAAGGGCTGCTTTAATTGCCTGCAGGTCAGTTGAAAGAGATGCAATGTGCAGGCCAAGTATTTCACAAGTATTGAGTGAGCTGAAAGAAGCCTACATCATCCAGCTCGCTTATCTAGCATCCTCAGATCAAGGAAAATAAAGAATGCTACGGTATTATGCTGTCACGATGATATTTCTCGCATAATTAACTTTCATGACATGAGAGCATCAGAAATGGTGCTGGTAGAACTATAGTAGCAATCATGTGCAAAACATTGTGTTCTTGTTTATATGCATAGTTTGTAATTTATTCTATGATTCCAAAAAGTAAACAGATTTAGTAATATATAGTTTGTAATTTATTCTATGATTCCAAAATCTGTTTTATAAAAATTTCAAGAGAGGGAAAAAAAATCGACCGGTCGGCCCGGCCCAACCCGGACCGGTCCGGGTTTTAATGGGTTGTGTTAAAATGGGCAGTTTCTGGTTCAACTGGTCCGGTCAAACCCAAAACCATTCCTTCCTTCTCCCTTGGATATCCATAATTTGGTCAATGGGTTGGGTAAAACCCACCCATTGCCAAGTCTACCCTCAAGAATCCCACAAAATGACTAATCTAACCTTGAAAGTCCAAATGGAAAATGGATTATAACTATACTATGGTCTATGAGCCTAATTAAGCCTTGGTGGCTTAATCTTAGCCTTACACTTGGCACAATCCAAGGGCTCTACCCCTAAATGGGGAATAATTTCTATTAATAGTGCACACTTCTCAAGGTAAATGAACAAGTTCACTTGATCTTCTCATTTTACCATATGCTTATAACCTTCATCATTATATAGAGTCGACGATCACTCACTATCGAATAAAGTCTCTTATCCGGCTTGATCTAGGCAAGTCGGATCTCAAGGTTCTTACCTCCCCATTCTAGCTACTTGTGTAGGATATTACATCCTAAGCAGTGGACTTGAAGAAGACTTAGACCCTTGCTTTGGATCTAATCGTTTGGACTTGGACTATTTCTAGGATTGTTTGACATACCCAAGGGTTAGGATTTTACCTCAACATAATTGGCGCCGTTTGTGGAAAAAGAAGCCTCTGGAATGTACCATTCTGAATCTTGAGTGCTACCACGGAGATAGCTGCCCTGCAGTTCATCTTACTTGGTAGGAGTCCAAGATGAATACCAACGGGCTGAATGATAACCTCAAAGCACTCAATTTCTCCACCATTCTCTTCGGTGAGGCTATGTATTGGTGGGCAAGCTTACCATCTGAATCCATCAAATCTTTTGATGATGTGTCCTCTTTATTTTTGAAAAGATTTCAGAAGTCTAAAAGGAGGAAAAGGTCAGTGGAACACTTGGCAGGAGCCATACAATCTGAGAATGAGGACCTTCGGACTTTTCTAGACATGTTCAATTCAAAGGTCCGACAAATAGAGGCGCACAACATCAAAGAACGGGTTCGTTCCTGTATGCCAATACTAGCAATCATGACCTCCGAAAGAAGCTCTATGAGGAAGAAATTGCGAATGAAAAGAAATTGGTGGACATTTATGATCATGTCTTATATGGAGTAGAATTCAAAAGGAACGTCCTCATTAGAGTCAGACAGATGAAAGAAAAGGAGGCCATCCGGCAATAAGCTCCTAAGGCTTGGAAACCCGATTCGAGGAAGGATTTTCGAGGTAAGCGAGAGACCCGAAGAGAACGTACTCCACCCATGAGGTATGCTTAGTATACTCGGTTGAATCGACCAAGGGAAGAAATCTTGACAATGATTATATAGAAGAACCTCGATATCCAATGGCCTAGACCCTTCTTCAATACCCGAAAGGGTAAGGAAGCCAAGTTCTATTTGTGCTCTCCACAAACAAACTTGGCATCCGACTGAGAAGTGCATCCTGCTCAAAACGGAGATTGAAACATTGATCCGAAGTGGGCAATTGAAAGATTCGTATTATGAATAGGAACAGAGTCAACCCGGATGGGATGAAAGGAGAGAAGAAAGGAGTCCGAGACCCAAATCTATGCCACTTCCACCTCCGCCAAAGAACAGTCCACCTCCGGATGCAAGAAGATATGACGACTATCCGAAGGAAAGAGACTATGAGAACCTACCTTATAGTGGAGTCATTAATGCAATTGCTGGAGGACCAAGTGGAGGAGATAACCGGAATGCTAGGGAAAGAACTGCTCAAGACCTGAGGAACAATGATTTAGTTCGGATCTCTTTGGCTCCGAGGTGATCCAATGTTATCTCCTTCGATGATAGTGAGATTCCACCACCAACGCCCGGAGGAGATACCCGACCACCCAATGTTCCCTTGGTGTTCTCACTTGTCATTGCCACCTACAAAGTTAACAAGTATTTTGCGGATGCGGGAAGCTCCTCGAATATCATCTCCAAGCGAACCATTGATCAAATGAATTTTGGGGACATCGAATATGGCAGGGTAAACACTTCTTTATCCGGATTCGGGGAAGCGATTGTCACATCCATCGGAACTATCAAATTACAAGTGTCAATGGGAATATCTCCGAGAAGAATGACACAAACAATATTGTTCTTGGTAGTAGATAAGGCGTTTAACTACAATGTCATCTTCGGACGTCCAGGTCTTAACCAGTTCCGAGCCATTTCTTCCCCATTACACAACCCACCTAACTCCTTATGGAGTCGGAGAAGAACTGGGAAATAGACGGGAAGCTTGGGAATGCTATATCTTGTCCACTAACGTAGCTACTAACCTGGTGCTCGCAATCTCCAAAGCTCCGAATCCACCGCAGCCTCCAAAGACTAAGATTGGAGTAGGGACCTCGAACAACAAATTCCACAAGTTTGTCCGGATCGAGCCACATGAGACCCTCAAGGATGTCCAGATTATTAAGGGCAATCCTGACAAAAAGACTAGGATTGGAACAAAAATGAATTTAGAAGTGGAATTGAAATTGATAGCATGTCTCAGGAAGAATTCGGATATCTTTGCATGGAGTACGGATGACCTCAAGGGAATAGACCCGAGGATAGCTATTCACCATCTGAACATGGATCCTACAGTCATATCCGACAAAAGAGGAAGGATTTTGGTCCAATTGAAGATGTCATCATTGCTACGGAAGTGGAAAAGCTACTGAAAGCCGGACACATCAAGGAATTTAGGTACTCGGATTGGGTTTGTAATGTTGTCTTGGTAGAGAAATCTCCAGGCAAGTGGTGGATGTGTAATGACTTCACTCGGCTTAACAAGTTTTGCCCGAAGGATCCGTACCCTTTGTCCCGGATCGATCAGTTGGTAGATTCTACAGTCGGATGTGCTCTACTAAGTTTCATAGATGCATATCAGGATTCTATCATATTCATATGGCACAAGAGGATGTCCCGAGAACAACCTTATTTGCAGCAGCAGGAGTCTATTGTTTCCGGGTGATGCCTTTCGGACTCAAGAATGCTGGAGAAACATATCAAAGGCTTCTGAACAAAATGTTCAAGGAGGAGCTCGGAAAGACCATGGAAGTATATGTAGATGATATGTTAGTCAAGAGCAAAGACAAAGAGCATCACATTGACCATTTAGAGAATGTTTCTCCATCCTTAGGAAATACGGAATGAGTTTGAATCCGAAGAAATGCACCTTCGGAGTCAAGGGTGACAAATTCCTCGAATATATGGTCACGGGGAGGGGAATTAGTGCCAATCCAGAGAAGATTCGAGCAATCCTAGATTTGCCTCAACAGAAAAATATCAATGAAGTGCAACAACTCATCAGAAGAGTCCTATCTCTTAGTAGATTCATATCGAGGTCAGCCAAGAAGAATTTGCCATTTTTCAAGATACTAGGGAAAGGAGACAAATTTGAATGGACAAAAGAGTGTGAAGAGGCCATTGAAAATCTAAAAACTTATTTACTTTCACCACCACTCTTATCCAAGCCAATTGAGGGAGAACCTCTTTACTTGTACCTTGTTGTGACAAATGAAGCCATGAGTTCAGTATTGGTTCGGATCCAAGAAAATGATAATTTGCCAATGTACTATTTAAGCAAGACCTTGGCAGGATCCGAACTCAGATACCTTCACATAGAAAATATGGCTTATGCATTAGTCAACACGTCTCGGAGACTAAAGCCTTACTTCAAGTGCCATCAAATCATTGTCATGACCAACGAGCCCCTCAAGAAAGTGATGGGGAGGCCCGAACAATCCGGGAGACTATAAAAGTGGGCGATCGAGCTCAGCGAGTATGATATCTCCTACCAGGCTCTGTTAGCAAAGAAAGCCCAAGTTCTGGCAGATTTTCTCATGGATTTTCCTAAAGAAGACAATGAAGATCTGAAGTCAATAGGTCTCGAGACAGTGGATCCGGAAGTATTGCCCTATGCATCAATATTCGACTCATTTGTAATTAAAGAAGATGAGCATTATCATGAAATTGGCCTCTTCGAGAACCAATGGATGTTTAATGTTGATGATACGGATATGGAAATCACTTCTTTCGAAGTAGTATCAAATGATGTTCGGATGCAAGAAGCAC
The DNA here is from genome assembly GCA_036897095.1 of Plantago elongata. Lineage (NCBI taxonomy): Eukaryota > Viridiplantae > Streptophyta > Magnoliopsida > Lamiales > Plantaginaceae > Plantago > Plantago elongata. The sequence goes on from JAYMSP010004831.1 coordinate 8,199, forward strand.
TACGTAAAACCCGAAGATAGCAACGGAAGCAGATTTCACCATGGATCTTGCAAGTGGACGGATCATCTAATTGAAGGATCGGAGGCATATGAATTCATCTACTTAGTCCCGAAGGTGCCCAGGTTGACTATGCCATTACTTTGGACTTCAGAGTAACCAATAACGAGGTTGAGTATGAAGCTCTCCTAGTGGGCCTTCGGATGGCAAAAGCATTGGAGGTAAAGAGAATTCGAGCCTTTACTGACTCCCAACTGGTCGAGTCTCAGTTTTCCGGAGCCTTTACCACAAAAGGTCTGAACATGGTCTTGTACCTGGAAAAGCTCAAGGAAGAAGTAGCAAACTTTGAAGAATTTCTCTCTTGAGATTTGATAGGTCATGCAATGAGAAGGTGGATTCCCTTGCTAAATTTGTCTCGGCCTCCGAAGCTTTAGATATGAGGAGCATCAGCTTGCTGACCCTTCAAACTTCTTCTCTCCAAGGACAAGGACTTTCGGTGTATCAATTGGATTCAGAATGTACCTGGATGACAGATATCTTGTCCTATCTCAAAAATGGTGTTTTACCTTCGAATTTAGTGGAGGCCTGAAGAGTTCAGTGCAGGGCACCCAGATATTTCCTTCTCAAGGCAGATCTATACAAAAGGCCATTTAGTGGAACTCACCTACATTGCCTCGAACCTTAGGAGGCTCGGACAATTTGGAAGAAGTTTACAGTGGAAGTTGTGGTAGTCACCCCGGTGGTAGGATACTGGCCCAAAAGATAATTAGGCAAAGGTATTATTAGCCAACAATCGATAAGGATTCTACAAACTTTGCCCGATCTTGCAGTGATTGCCAATATTATGCCAATATTCCTCACAGACAAACCAATCCGATGATTCCGTCAATCATCTCATGTTCGTTTGATCAATGGGGCATTGAGATTGTAGGTCCATTTCCACGAGGACTTCAACATAAGAAGTTTCTAATTGTAGCAGTGGAATACTTGACAAAATGGGTGGATCAATCATCTCATGTTCGTTTGATCAATGGGGCATTGATATTGTAGGTCCATTTCCACGAGGACTTCAACATAAGAAGTTTCTATTTGTAGCAGTGGAATACTTGACAAAATGGGTGGAAGCCGAGGCAGTCTCCACAATCACGGAGGCCCGGGTCTGAAACTTTATATGGAGGAACATCACCTGCTGATTCGGACTTCCGAGAATCATTGTCTCGGATAATGGTGGCAAGTTCTCCAGGACTAAGCTCAAGGAATGGTGCAAGTCTCTAAAGATTGAGCAGCGTTTTACCTCGGTCGGATATCGACAAGCTAATGGCCAAGTTGAATCCACCAATATGACTATTACCAAGATCCTAGAGAACATACTTGAAACTTTTCAAGGCAGCTGGGTGGATAACTTGGATGGAGTGCTTTGGGATCATAGGACCACACTACAAGAATCAACACATGAAACCCCATTTTCTCTTGTCTATGGATCTGAAGCGGTTATCCCTTCGAATATCATTGTGGAAACTCAAAGGATCCAACAGCACACACCCGAGGAGAATGAAACATCTCGGACCTATGACCTCGAGCTCCTTGATGATAAGAAGAACACCTCCTTAGCTCATATCCTGATGTATCAGACCTCCATAGCTCAAGCCTACAACAAAAACATCTACAACAAGGATCTTCAAGTAGGGGACTTGGTTTTGAGGAGAGCCGACATCCTAAGTCATGTAGGAAAACTCAAAACCAATTGGGAAGGCCCCTACAAGATAATTGGAGTAAGGGGCAATGGGATTTATGAATTGGAAGATTGTCAAGGGAGAGTCCTCAACAGTACATAGAATGCAAGGAACCTGCAGAAGTTTTATGCCTAGGATCTTTTTGATCAATTTTGTTTTGTAAAAGAATGTCCTAAAGGTCTTTTTGACCCACCGTTTGTAATTGTATTTACGTTAAATCAATGCAACGGCTATCTTTTTTGAATTAATCTCTTAACTCATGCTTAACTCATTTTAGTTCAGATATAAGTTCCCAGATGAGTTCTGGTCCGAACTAAATAAAGATGATAAGAGAAGGGCAAGGAATTATCAGAGGAATACAATCATCATTCAACATTCGAATCGAAACACTTGTTCGAAATTGCAAATCAACAATCAAATTGCAAAGAACAAATCCGAAGTGCATCTATCCAAATAAACATTAGTTAACAAAATAATCGTAGCATTCAAATGAAAGAGCCGAAGCCACACCAGTGCCAAATATTATCCGAAGCAAGCAACATAAAAGTAAAATATTTGGGACATGGTAAAACTAGCAGGAGAATAAAATTGTTTCAAGGTCCAAAGACCATACATTCACTATGGAGCATACTCCGCCTTCACTTCTAACTTTGAGATTCCTTCTCCGCCTGCCTTTTTTCAGCTGCTCGGCCGCATCATGCTTTTCGTTCATCTTCTCTATGTATTCGAGACAGTCTTTCATCAATGGGAACTGTTAGCCAGTTTTTTTTGTGCTCCAGATAGGTCTCAAACGGGACAAATGTATGATGCATCAGTGCCTCGGTAACGAAGGATGTCATGAAGGGACCCATGTGGTTATATTTCATTTGTTCCGATTCCGGGGCCACGAGTTCTTCGAACACATCCTTGAAGAGGTTCACAAACATTTGATCCTTGAAGCTCCGGGATAACTCTAGTAGCTCGGACAACCTAGTCTTGAGTACCCTGTACTCGGTTTATGATTCCTCCAGTGTCTTGGCCAAGGAGTTCAATTCGCCATACAGTTTCTTGTACTCTGAGTTCATGTTCAACCATTTTCGCTTGTAATCCAAGGCCTTCTCCTCCATCACTTTCCCACTTGCCTTGGACATAAAGAGCTGAGTGTCTATCTCGGCTCTCTCCCCGGCAACAATCGTGCATGCCCGGACAGCAGCAGTCAGCTGCAACAATTAAGGTCTGAAGATTAGAAAATCATAATGATTAGAAAGGAACAATCAAAGTTTGGAGGATTCAGATATTATACCTTTCGGTGCACACCAGCCAGCTCGGCTATCCTCTCCACCTCACCCATTGTAATAAGTCGGTTTATCTCAACCTCCAAATCGGCATTCGGATCAGGGACCTCGGATGCTTTACCTTTGCCTTTCTTGGCAGCAGGAGTCGGACCTTCCGAAGACCTTTTGGTCCCGTATACAGCCTTCGAGGCAGACGATCCGGAGGGCTCAGTAGTGTCGGATCCAGTGGGCTTGGGAGGATTTTTGGCAGCATTAGCAACCATCCCAACATCAGTCTTCCCCTGCTTCGGAGTGGACATTTTCATTTGATCATGACCCATAAGCACAAATCACAGGTCGTTGTCCTGATAAGTGGCAACATTAATCGGATCCTCCATCGACAGGGTGGTTGATACCTTGATGGTCCAGGAACGAAGATTATCCTCGATATACTGCTCCTGATCCTCCTTCTCCTTCCTTTTCAACTCCAACAAAGTTGACATGATGTACTGGAACCAAAACTCTGCAAGACAAACACTTGGTTATATCTGAAAGAATAAACATCCGAAGCAGTAGCACTTGAACAAAATTGGAAAACAAACAAGTACATAAATGAATGGAAAGGGTGAACTACGGATAGTGATAGATCCAACCCTTTTACTGACCAAAGTCTTTATTATCACAATAGAATTTTTCAGTCAGTTCGGCCATATAGGGTAAAGGCTGGCAAATCAACCCTCGGAAGAAGTACTTCTACATTAGATGTTTCTTCTGGAGACTCAGCATCCATTTCGGCAAGTTCTAAGCTGGCGTCCTGTTAAAGGGTTATGTTTGCCGAGAGAATCTACTCGGAAAGTTCCACTTCACCCGTTTGGCCTCTACTTGGCCCTTCTTCAAATCCGGACAAATGAAGAAATATTTCCTCCACCACTCAACCCCTAGAGAAGATATAGGATCCTCGAAGAAGGCATATCCGGTCCGTAAAATAAATGAGTAGAAGTTCGGATGGGACTCACTAGCCTTGATCTCAAACAACATCTGTAAGTTGGTTGTAGTCAGAATGATCCATAGGTGTTTGCACAAAACTCCGAAGCACATCAAGTTGCCAAAAATTTTGGAATGATCTGGTGCAGACTCAACTCAAGGTCATTGAAGATATGCAAGAACTGAGGAGCTACAGGGAGCCTCCATCCGCAGTGAAGGGAAACCTCATATACAACTATACATATGGCGGGAGGATTGTAGAAGGTAGGGCTGCTCATTTCATCCGGATTCGTAAATCCGGTCTGTTATCCGCGAAAACGGACGGATACGGATCGATCCGTTAAAAAATGGACCGGATCGCGGATGGGGTTTTCCTTCATCCGTTTTGAACGGATAAATCCGCCGGATATCTGCGGATATCCGTTTATCCGTTAGACAGGGATATTTTTGTTATTTTACATTTTACCCTAATTTTACCCTAATTCTCTTAGGAGCCGCCAGCCATTTCTTCTCCATTCTTCTTCTCCAGTTCTTCTCCATTCTTCTTCTCTAGTCCCGACGGCCATTCTTCTTCTCCAGTCCCGCAGTCCGTCTTCTTCTCCAGTCCCGCAGTCCGTCTTCTTCCCGCAGTCCATCTTCTTGGTTGGTTGATTAACCGATTTCAATGGAGGATTTCAGTGATTTGAGTTAGGACAGGTTTTGGGGTTTTCGGAGGTTCTAGAACAATCGAGTTACTGTGTTTGTTGTTGTTGTTGTATGCTGTCTAATGTCTATACTGTCTAGTGGTATCTGATTGGGATATCTGTAGGCTATGTCGATTGGGAAGCTCCGGATTGGGAATACTGGAGGTGGCTGTGTGGCGTCGTCGACGAGGTGGCTATGTCTCTCCATCGATGAAGCTGGAGCCGTGGCGGAGTAGTGGTTGATCTAGCGGTGGCGGCGAGCTCGGATTTGTGGAAAAGGATGGTTTGGGTATGGAGCAGGCGTTTTAATCTCTTCTTCTTCTTCTTCTTCTTCTTCTTCTTCTTTTTCTCTCCTTTTCTTTTCTTTTTCTTTAAATTTACCGGATACGGATATCCGTCGGATTTATCCGTTATCCGGCGGATTTATTCGTATCCAATCCGCTCGAAACGGATGGACTATTTTTCCATCCGTTTGACCGGATATCCGGTCAAAAGGATGCGGATTGATCCATATCCGTCCGTTGCGCAGCCCTAGTAGAAGGCATGACGAGGATCTGGGACAATCATCTCCGCAGAATCCGGAATCTCATACTAGGCCCGGATCTCTTTTAACCTCTCCGAGGTCAATTCACTGGCCCGGGTAGGTAGTGTATCATATGTATTTAACTCCCCATGGAGATTCGGATGAACCAAATCCTCTCTATATTGTGGATACTTGATTTCATGTACCTGATCACATGAGGTCTCGATGGAGACACTAACTGGGTCGTCCTTATCTTCGGCTTCTTGGGACTCCTCTTCGACCTCTGTGGACTTGGCTTCATCGTCTTCTTCTTCTTCTTCATTCACTTTCTCCTTCGACACAGATACATGAGGTACTTCGGAGGTAGTTGTATCCTCTTCATCAGAGCTTAATACCTGTATAGACCGGACAGGGGTAACCACCCGAACTGTCTCTTCAACCCCAACCTTGAAGGCAACAACATCCAGGGAATCATCGAAAGTATGTTGCACCATCTCTATGTGGGGTTCCTAAGGATCCGGGATAAAGGGTAATTGATAAGGATTTTTATACGAGTATTATAACCCAAACTACGGCATAAGAGACGGTCCTCTGGCGGAAGACCACCTCCATCCAATCCTGAGGTAGTGCTGATTTCACGAGTCTAGGTCTTGTGAGTCACCAAAGCTTGGGAATCATGAGAGCTCGAGTAATACTGACGATCTGGATATTTGGAACCAGGAACTACAAGACGGAAAGAAGGACTATTTACCTCTGCATCCGAGCCTATCTCTACGTGTGTTTGATCCCGACTCTCAACGTCTTCTGTACCTCTAAACTCAACTCTCTCTTCGGAGTTTACGAAAAACGAGCTCGTATTTGAACTCGATCCGAGCTCCGATCCATAACCTTGCCCTTTAGAGGCGTTTTGACCATCGCTATCTGACATCCTAAGAAAGGAAGGAAAGGAACTATGAGTCTATGCGATTCGAAACAACCTTGGACAACAACATACGGAGAAAATTTCAAGGGTTTTATCCTCGGTTCCTAGTTTCGGATACTTAGAACTACTAGTGAGTTCTCGAGCTTGTTAGTCGCAACAGATAGCTTGGAGAATTGTAGTAAGAATGCTTGAGAGATACTTGCTTGATAGTTAATATGATCGTAGTTCGTGTGTATATTTCTTAGCTTCTAAGTGGTGATATTTATAGGTGAATTTGATAGTCCTTTGAATAGTATCCGTTAGAAATATTTCAAATTCAATCCGTTCATATCTTGAAATTATTACTCCCATGCGTGTATCTCTTTTCAGAGAGATCTGCAGAAGGATAGTGACATTTCTGTCCAACATTATATGCAGTGTACTATATTTCGTCATGTAGTCTCAACGGATGCATGTAGCTTTCTGAAGCATCACATGTTCCATTTCTTAGAAACTTATTGTGACTTTATTTTGTGAACAAAACACAAGTCTTTACAAAGTTTTCTGGAAGCAATTATCTGAGGATACTTTCCTCCTTTGTCTTAAGATACCTTTGTGCAAAAGGTCTTCTGCTTTGCTTGGATGCCTCCTTCTTGGTCTTCTTCGAGCTAAATAAAAATTACATTCGGAGATCTAATATCCTATTGCAAGGTTTCTAAAAACTATCATACTTGGTGTATTCTTTTTTACAATGGTCAAGTGACCTAGAGTACTAAACACCTTTCTGAAACTAGGATAAGTCATTGTGCTGAGTGATCAAAATACTAACAGATATTCCTAATAAATTGTAAGGTCCGTAAATTCTCTCCTAATTTAAACCGCAATAAAATATTAATTTTCGACATCATTCGAGTCAAAAA
>JAYMSP010004832.1:0-15186 GCA_036897095.1 Plantago elongata
TTTAATCTCACCCGTTGAGATCAAACGTTTATTCATCAAGGGCTATAGTTGAATATCTTTGCAATGATATCAATCAACGAATTTTCCTGTGTCCACTTAATGAATTTTGACAATATTTATCCATAAGTCATTGTTAGTGTGTGAGACTAGAAACCTTTTTGTCTTATGATTTCAGAGAGCAAGTCTTGTTTTATGTTACTTATCATATAAATGGTAAAAATACAAAACCCTAGACATGTTTGACTCTCAGAAATATGAACGATGTTGGACTATTAGTTCTCACAAAATTCATGACTTTTAAATGGTTTTTTGAATTCCTGTTTCAGAAATTACCACTGGATATTGACCTGTCCATAGTACTTGAGTTCTAGTTTTATATACTATGACTATATACTAACCTATCTTTTTGGACTTTTATTTCCAGACGATATTAGGCTTTCTGAGTCATAGATCTCAGAAACCTTATCATCTTTCTTTCCATGTAGGTTATCCGAATACCCGTTTCAGAAACCTGTTTTCCTTTTTTTCTGATTCACACATACTCTTATTAGAGATTTAGAACTTTTCAGTTCTGAGGAAACTCCATTAACCCAAGAATATGTCTTAAGGTTAAAAACCTACTTTCCTGGAGTGACTTGGCAAAGATATCTGCAAGTTGATCTTCAATACCAACCTTTAGAATCTTTATATTGTCTTTCTCAACATGGTCTCTGATGAAGTGGTGTCTAACATCAATGTGCTTATTTCTAGCATGGAACTTGGGATTCTGAGTAATCGCAATAGCACTTGTGTTCTCATAGAAAATGGAAGTTTTCTCTTCATTAAGTCCATAGCCTCTAAGTTGTTGTATCCATAGTATTTGAGTAGCACAACAACCAACAAAAATATATTCAGCCTTTCTGGTAGAAGTAGCAATTAAGTTTTGCTTCTTGCTAAACCATGAGATAGGTCTAGTTCCCAGAAACTGACAAGTTCCTGAAGTACTTTTCCTATCAAGCATTGATCAAGCATAGTCAGCATCTGAGTAGCCAACTAAACTCAATCCACTTTCTTTAGGATACCACAGTCCAACTTCTATAGTACATTTGACATACCTTAATATTTTCATAGCAATGTTGTAGTGTGATTGCATATGATTTGTTTGAAATCTAGTGCACACACACCTACTGCATAATAAAAATAACAGGTCTGCTTGCAGTAAGGTAGAGAAGTGAACCTATCAATTTCCTATACTTATGTTCTTCAACACTCTTATCAGACTCAGTACAAGTCATCTTGGTTCATAGGTATCTTGGCATTCTTTTAGAAGGCTTCAGATTGAACTTGTTAAGCATATCCTTTGCATAGTTTGTTTGACTAATGAAATATTCTATCATTGAGCTGCTTGACTTGCAATCCTAGGAAATAATTCAATTCTCCCATCAAGCTCATCTCAAATTTGCTCTTCATGAGATCAACAAAGTCATCACAAAGTTGCTTGTCTTTAAATCCAAATATAATGTCATCAACGTATACTTGAACTAAAAGTAGTTTCCCATCATGGTTTAAGGTGAACAAACTTTTATCAACTTCACCTTACTTAAAACCACTTTCCAGAAAGTATTTAGCCAAAGTGTCATAACATGCTCATGGAGCCTGTTTCAGTCCATACAGAGCTTTTTGTAACTTATAGACCATCCTACGTTTTGAGGAAACTTCAAAGCCTAGTGGTTGGTCAATATAGACTTCTTCAACAAGTTCACCATTTAGAAATGCACTTTTAATATCCATATCTGATAAACTTTAAAGTCATTATGAGCTGCAAAAGCTAGAAACATCTGCTTGCATCCATTCTTGCAACTGGTGCATATGACTCATCAAAGTCTAAGCCTATAGTCTGAGTAAATCCCTTGGCAACCAACCTTGCTTTGTTTCTGGTTATTTCACCAGACTCGTTCATCTTGTTTATGAAAATCCACTTAGTTCCAATAAAATATATTCCTTCTACAAATGGAACTAGTTTCCAGACCTTGTTTCTCTTAAATTGATCCAACTCTTCTTGCATTACAGAGATTCAGTCTTGATCCTTTAATGCATCTTCAATAGTCTTAGGTTCAATATTGGAGATAAAACATCCAAAGAGAGAATCAAAATTTTCAGCTATTACTCTCCTAGTTCTAACACCCTGATCTATTGGACCAATCACATCCTTTGCTGGATGATCTCTAATCTATTTCATAATTAGTTTTAAACTAGTAGGGTCATTATCTACGTGATCTGAATGTGAACCACTACCATTATGACTTAATACTTCTTCAGTATCAGTGTTATTTTGTACACTCGAAGTGTGGTAAATATCAGACACTTGTTCAGTGTTAGAGGTTTCTGGAATGTCTTTCAGAAAGTTTATTCCAAGAAAGGTCTCTATGATGAACATTGCCAGTCTCCATTTCTGGAATCCTCATAGAAAATTCTTCATCATGTCTAAGAGTCATATGGTTGTTACTAGACACATCATGATTTTCTTCATCAGACTCATCCTCAATATTAATGAGAGAGTTTCTCCTTTCTGAGGATTCTTCTTCAAAATCCTTAATCAGGAGTTCCTTGAATCTTTCTGAGAGTTCTTTATGAAGGGGTATTTTCTTGTTTCCTTCATAGAATACTACCTGAACTGATTCTTCAATCTTCTTTGTTCTCTTGTTGTATACTCTGTATGCTTTGCTATTCATAGAATAACCAAGAAATACACCTTCATCAGCCTTTGGTTGAAATGTTCTCAAGTATTCTTTTTCATTGTTAAGAACGAAACATCTACAACCAAAAATCCTTAAATGTTTGATATTAGGGGGTCTACCAACCAAAAGCTCATAAGAAGTTTTGTCATGGTATTTGTTTATCAAACATCTGTTCTCAGTGTAGCATGTTGTATTTACAGCTTCAACCCAATAAATTCCACTTATTTCAGTGTCAGCTAGCATTGTCTTTATAGCTTCTTTAAGGGTCCTATTCTTCGTTTCAACAACACCATTTTGTTGTGGTGTCCTTACTGAAGATAATTGATGTTGTATACCTTTGCAGGTACAAAATTAGTTTATATACTGATTGACAATTGAGTACCATGGTCTGTCCTGATTGCAGATACGTTGTCATTTTTCATGACTTCAAGCTTGTTCAACAAGTGTGGTATCTCCACCCTAGCATCAAACTTTTGTTTCAAAAAGACAACCAAGGTAAACCTAGAGAAGTCCTCTACAACAACTAGACCATACTTCTTGCCTGCATAACTAGTTACAGATATTCAAAAAGATCCATGTGTAATAGTTGTAGTGGTCTAACACATGAATGTCTAGTTTAAACTTCAAAGAGGTTTTGGATTGTTTCCCCGATTGACAAGCAGAGCAGACACCGTTCTGAATGTTGTTTTAGGTAATCCAACCACTAACTCTTTCTTGGCATGTTTGTTCAGAATTTTGAAATTCAAGCGACTCATTCTCTTGTGCCATAACCAGTGTTCTTCAGTGTGACCTGATTGGCTCACCATGAGACATTCTTTAGTTTTGGCGGATGTCCAATCAGAGACATATAGACTTCCTTTTCGCCTAGCAACCAAGACTGTCTGCTTTGACTCATTGTCAATCAATTTGCAGAACTTCGATTCAAATTTCACCGAATATCCCCTATCTGCAAACTGGCTCATGCCTAGAAGATTATATTTCAAACCTTTAACATGTAATATGTCAGAGATCGTAAGGGACCCAAATTAGACGTTGCCAAATCCTATAGAAGGATTTAATTCTCCTCTAGCAAACCTAATATTTGGTCATGTGTCACATGTTTTGTAATCAACCAAGTTTGCTTTGTCTCCTGTATGTGCTTCCCTCATCCACTATCACATAGCCTTTGAACCTTCCATGATGCTTTCTGCACAAAACAGGAAACAGGAGTTAGGTTCATGCTTCAGAAACAGAACCACTTAGACTAGACACTCTTCCTGTGGGAATCCATTTCTGAATGAATATCATAGGAGTAGGATTTTGTCTACTTGGAACATAAGGAGGAATCTTTGAATCATCGGATCTCATATCGATTTTCCTTCTTGGTGTGTTCCTTTGTGTTCCTCGTGGTGGCTTCAGAGACTTGTCAGGTTTCTGAGATTGCTTTTTAGCAAGCTTAATTACTCTTCCTGGCCAAGTTCCTTCTAGCCCTTGCATTCAGATTTTCAGTGGCTTGGGATTGCTTCCACTTCTGATAATTTCTATAAGCAATTCTAGCTTTCCACCATCGCTCTTGTCCTTCATTATATTGTTGCAGTAGGACCTTCCTGATAGCACGATAGCCAATACCATTTTGAGCACCATTGGAATTACTTGATTGGACATCAGGTCCAAGTCCTCATTTCTCATAAGGTTCTCTCAAATATGATTGAACCTCCGTGAGAGTGTCACTAGCTCTGACAAATTATTTGAAAGATACCTCTTTCTTTCTAAGTTCTTCATTTTTAGAATGAAGTTTATTCGACTTCTCATTTAGCTCATTCAAGGCTAGCTCATTTGAATTTTCATTCTCCGATATCTAGGATTTCAGAGATGCTATTTCAACATCTTTAATCACAGATAACTTGGTCAAATTAGAAATCTCTTTTTCAAGAATTCTTTGCATTCTTCCTGAACTTTGGTTTTTGACCCAGCAACCAAAAATTCTCTCTCATATCGATCAAGTTCACTCTTAACCAATTCCAAATCCTTAATACCATCATCATCACTTTCATAATACAAGAATTGTGATGTGTTTATTACCTCATCAGCCATAAGACATTCTTCAATGTTGGAGATGTTAGGACCTACTATCTCAGCAATTCCACACAAATCATGTTTCTTTAGGCCAAAGTAGATTACATCCTGAGTTATCCCGCACAATGTAATTTTGAGTCTTCTGAATTCTCATTTTCAGAATCTGACTTAATATCCGAAGCATCAAGTTGAATTTGGTATCCTTGACTCAAAGAGAATGATCTGTGTGGAGTTGCTGAGATAGTAGGTCCTGACATCTCCAACATTAAAGAATGCCTTATGGCTGATGAGGTAATAAACACCTCACAATTCTTGTATTATGAAAGTGATGATGACGACATTAAGGATTTGAAATTAGTCAAGAGTGAACTTGATCGTTATGAGAGAGAATTTGTGGTTGCTGAGTCAAAGACCAAAATTCTAGAAGAATGCAAAGAAACTCTTGAAAAAGAGATTCTAAATTGACCAATGTATCTGTGATTAAGGACTCTGAAATAGCATCTCTAAAATCTCGGATATCGGAGAATGAAAATTCTCATGAGCTAGCCTTGAATGAGCAAAGTGAGAAATTGAAGAAACTTCTTTCTAAAAATGAAGAACTCAGAAAGAAGGAAGTTTCTTTCAAATCATTTGTCAGAGTTAGTGACACTCTCATGGAGGTTCAATCATATTTGAGAGACCCTTCTGAGAAATGAGGACTTAGACTTGATGCCGAATAAAGTAATTCCACTCCTCTGGAAAAAAAAGTGATAGAAGGTTGACCTTTGTGAAAAGTCAACAGAAAGGTTCCAAAGAAACCTATAGCATTGGTCAGAAAGCTAAGGTTTTTAACCAAGGTAAAGCAGTTACAACCAAACCTTTGAAGGAATAACAAGTCCCAAAGAAACATGTGGAAAAGGTTTCTGAAAAGAAACATGATCCTTTAACTTGTGATCTCCCACAATGTTGTATCATTAGGAAGGGAAGCATCTCAAGTTTTGGTGTATTTCCTACTGTATCATTCTATGGATATAGGGATGATGCAGAAACTCGTGAGTCTACTAAAACTCGTGTTCAGAAAGTCAATGGTGCTCGAAATGGTATTGGCTATCGTGCTATCGGGAAGGTCCTAATGCAACAATATATGGAAGGACAAGAGCGATGGTGGAAAGCTAGAATTTCTTATAGCAATTATCAGAAGTGGAAGCAATCCCAAGCCATTGAAAACTTGAATGCCAGGGCTAGAAGAAATTTGATCAAGAAGACTAAGCTTGCTAAAAAGCAAACTCATAAACCTAACAAGTCTCTGAAGCCACCACGATGAACACCAAGGAACACTCTAAGAAGGAAGATCGATCTAAGATCTGATGATTCTAAGATTCCTCCTTGTATTCCCACAAGAGTGTTTAGTCTAAGTAGTTCTATTTCGGAAGCACGTACCTAACTCATGTTTCCTGTTTTGTGCAAAACGCATCGTGGACTAAGGCTCAAAGGCTATTTGATATTGGATGCGGGAAGCACATGACGGGAGATAAAGCAAACTTGGTCAATTATATAGTATGCGATACTGGACCAAACATCAGGTTTGCTGGAGGAGAATGAAGTCCTTCTATAGGATTTGGCAATGTCAAATTGGGGTCCCTTACGATCTCTGACGTATTACATATTAAAGGTTTAAAATATAATATTCTAAGCATGAGTCAGTTTGCAGATAGGTGACATTCGCCAAAAATTAAATCCATGTTTTGCAAATCGATTGACAATGAATTAAAGTAGACAGTCTTGGTTGTTAGGCAAAAAGAAAGTCTATATGTCACTGATTGGACATCTGCTACAGCTGAAGAATATCTCATGGTGAGTCAATCACCTCACACTGAAGAACACTGGTTATGGCACAAGAGAATGAGACACTTGAATTTCAAAACTCTGGACAAACTTGCCAAGAAAGAGTTAGTGTTTGCATTACCTAAAACAACATTCATAAAGGATGGTGCCTGCTCTACTTGTCAATTAGAAAGACAATCTAAAACCTCTTTCAAGTCCAAAACCAGACATTCATGTATTAGACCACTGGAACTATTACAGGATCTTTTTGAATCATATGTAACTAGTTATGCATGCTAGAAGTATGGTCTAGTTGTTGTAGATAACTTCTCTAGGTTTACATGGGTTGTCTTTCTGAAACAAAAGTCTGATGCTAGGGTGGAGATACCAAACTTGCTGAACAAGATTGAAGTCATGAAAAATGATAAGGTATCTGGAATTAGAATAGACCATGGTACTGAATTTATCAACCAGTACATAAAAGAGTTTTATACCTGCAAAGGTATACAACATAAACTATCTTCAATAAGGACACCACAACAAAATGGTGTTGCTGAAAGGAAGAATATGATCCGTAAAGAAGCTGCAAGGACAATGCTAGCTGAAACCGAAATAAGTGAAATTTATTGGGTTGAAGCTATAAATACAACATGCTACATTCAGAACAGACGTTTCGTTCTTAACAATGGGAAAGAATACTTGAGAACATTACAACCAAAGGCAGATAAATGTGTATTTCTTGGTTATTCTACGAACAACATAGCCTATAGAGTATACAACAAGAGAACAAAGAAGATTGAAGAATCAATTCATGTAATATTCTATAAAGGAAGCAAGAAAATACCTCTTGATTAAGAACTCTCAGATAGATTCAAGGAACTCCTGATTAAGGATTCGGAAGAAGAACCCTCAGAAAGGAGAAACTCTGTCATTAATATTGAGGATGAGTCTGACGAAAAAAAGCATGATATGCCTAGTAACAACCAGATGACTCTTAGACATGATGAAGAATTTCCAATGAAGATACCAAAAATGGAAACTGAGAATATTCATCGTAGAGACCATTCTGAGAATAACCTTTCTGAAAGTCGTATTCTAAAAATCTCTCACACTAAATAAGTGTTTGATATTTACCGCACTTGTAGTGTACAAAATAGCAATGATACTGAAGAAGTATGAAGTCATAATCATAGTAATTCACATTCAGATCACGTAGATAATGACCCTACTAGTTCAAAGCCAATAATCAAATGGATTAGGGATCATTCTGCAAAGGATGTAATTGATCCAATTGATCAAGGTGTTAGGAGATCATAGCTGAAAATGATGATTCTCTGTTTGGATGTTTTATCTCAAACATTGAACCTAACACTATTGAAGATGCATTAAAGGATCAAGACTAGATCTCTGCAATGCAAGAAAAATTGGATTAATTTGAGAGAAATAAGGTCAAGAAACTAGTTCAATTGTAGAAGGAATATATTTAATTGGAACAAAGTGGTTTTTCAGAAACAAGATGAATGAGTCTGGTAAAATAACCAGAAATAAAACAAGATTGGTTGTCAAGGGATTTACCCAGACTGAAGGATTAAAATTTGATGAGTCATATGCACCAGTTGCAAGATTGGATGCCATCAGACAATTTCTAGCCTTTGCAGTTCATAATGACTGTATAGTTTACCAAAGGGATGTCAAAAGTGCATTTCTGAATGGTGAGCTTGTTGTGGAAGTCTATGTTCATCAACCACTAAGCTTTGAAGTTTCCTCAGAAAGTAGGATGGTCTATAAGTTACAGAAAGCTTTGTATGGACTAAAACAGGCTCCAAGAGCATGGTATGATACTTTGGTCAAATACCTTCTGGAAAGTGATTTCAAGAAAGGTCAAGTTGATATAACTTTGTTTACCTTAAACCATGATGGGAAACTACTTTTAGATCAAGTATATGTTGATAACATTATATTTGGATCGAAAGACAAGCAACTTTGTGATGACTTTGCTGATCTCATGAAGAGCAAATTTGAGATGAGCTTGATGGGAGAATTGAATTATTTCCTAAGATTGCAAGTCAAGCAACTTAATAATAGAATATTTCATTAGTCAAACAAACTATGCAAAGGATATGCTCAACAAATTCAATCTGAAGCCTTCTAAAAGAATGCCAAGATACCTATGAGCATAGGAACCAAAATGACTTATACTGAATCTAATAAGAGTATTGAAGAACATAAGTATAGAGAGTTGAAAGGTTCACTTCTCTACCTTACTGCAAGCAGAACTGATATTCAGTATGCAATTTGTATGTGTGCTAGATTTCAGACAAATCCTATCCAATCACACTACAACATTGCTATGCAAATATTAAGGTATGTCAAAGGTACTGTAGAAGTTGGAATATGGTATCCTTAAGAAAGTGGATTGAGTTTGGTTGGCTACTCAGATGCTGACTATGCTGGATTAATGCTTTATAGGAAAAGTACATCAGGAACATATCAGTTTCTGTGAACTAGACTTATCTCATGGTTTAGCAAGAAGCAAAACTCAATTGCTACTTCTACCACATAGGTTGAATATATTTATGTTGGTTGTTGTGCTGCTCAGATACTATGGATACAACAATAACTCAGAGACTATGGTCTTAATGAAGAGAAAACTCTTATTTTCTGTGACAACACAATTGCTATTGCAATTACTCATAATCCAAAGTTCCTTGCCAGAACTAAGCACATTAATGTTAGACACCACTTCATCAGAGACCATGTTGAGAAAGACAATAATAGAGATTCTAAAAGTTGGTACTGAAGATCAACTTGCAGATATCTTCACTAAGCCACACCAGGAAATAAGGTTTTTAACCTTAAGACTCATCCTTGGGTTAATGGAGTTACCAATGAACTTAAAAGTTCTAAATCTCTAAAAGTCTTGAGTAAGACAAGAAGAAAAGAAAATAAGTATCTGAAACAAGTATCCAGATAAGCTATTTGCAAAAAGAGGAGATGGAAATGTGTTTTTGAGTACAAACACTCAGAAAGGTTTGTTGTTTCTGGAATGGGATTCCAGAAAGGCTATAAGGTATACATCCTCTCAAATCTGAAGAGTGGACTTAGACTTCTGTGTAGTCACATTGTGTGGGGGAACATAAATTCTACAAAAGTACAATTTATGAGAGTCAAACATGTCCATGGTTTTGTTTTGTTACCATTCTTTTGATAACAATCATAAGACAAGACTAAGTTCTTAGAATGCCAAGTCCAACAAAGACTGTATTTTCTCACACAAGAAAAGTGACGTATGGATATATATTGCCAAAATTCATTAAGTGGACATTGGAACATTTGTTGATTGATATCACTACAAAGATATTCAACTATAGTCCTTGATGAATAAACGTTTCATCTGAACGGATGAGATTGATTCTCGGCAAGAAATGCTTGTTGGAAAAACAGACATGGCCCACTAAGCATTAAATGCAAAGTAGAAACATATACCATGTCGATGCAGTGTACACAATTACACATACATTACTTCTATATGTATGTTGTATATATGTAATATTTACCTGCTATATATAAAGGATTTTGGTAAGAGACAAAAACTTTTACCAAATCCGAAATTTTACCTTGCATCAAAACAACAAAAACCTTCAAGTTTTTCTGAGAAACCCTCTGCAAATCTCTTGTTTCTTGCCTAGTCTTCTGAAAAGATATACTAATCTTCTCGATCAAATACTAATCTCAAACACTCACTCATCACTATATATAAGAGATGGCTCCTAAGAAGACTACTTCCAAAAAAAACAGTTGCGACTGTATCCTCTGTTGAAAAGCAAAGTGAGAGGAACTTAGAGGTGTTGAATAAATGTCTCTTGGGTAAATTCAACCCAGAGGACTGGACTTCCAACCTCAAAATAAACTGAGGAGCACATACGGATGCTCACTTAACTGTTGATATATCCTCTTCTCCATATAGGAATTACATTCTGAGAATGCTTGAAAAAGCCAAAATTAAGAAATTCCTTTTTGTTGCAACAAGCGGCTTGTCACCTGTAGATGTTCTAGAGTTCTACAATAGCTCCAAAATCTACACTAAGCTAAGTAATGGCGTTGAAGAAACGTACATTAAAACCAAATTCCTAGGTACTGAGATAGTACTAGACTGTGACAAGTTCTGCAAGATCTTCCGGTTGAAAAATCATGGCCAAGTTTTTGAGATCAATACAAAGGATAAGGTTTTGAAGGATGCGGTCAAAATCTTGTTCGAAGAGGCTACGAATGATAAGATCGAAGATTTTCCTTCAACCTTCATACTGGGAGACACCAAGACCAAGCATCTAATGTGCACTATAATGTCTTAGCTAGCATACTTCACCATTGTTTCGATGGCAACAAGGGAGGCATTGCCTCGAGCGTAGGATGATGATGACCATTCTCCAGAAACATGTGAATGAGAAGGAACACCTCTTCAATTGGGGTAAGTATGAATTTACCATGTTGATCAATAGGGTCAAAGAGTTTGAGTCCAAGATAGCTAAAGGTCGTGTTGATACCAAGGCAAACATGTACTATGGCCTGAAGATTTGCTACATATCGGAGAAGTGAGAGGTTGTGCTCAGAGAGCACATGGTTATTCATGTGACTAACAACATGTACAAGCATGCATATGAGGAGTCTCTTAAAAGAGCTTCCAAAGGAGAGTTAGTGTCACAAGAATAAGAAGCTGTGGGGGTCCACTTTGCAAAGAAACCAAGGACCAAGAAGCGGAGACCTACAAGGAAACAACTTCCGAATTTGTTATTTCAGAAACCCAACCCTCAGAAAGGGTGGAAGAGGTTGAAGCTTCTCAACCAAGTCCTGTCCAGAGAGACCCCATCTCTGAAAGAAGAACAGGCAGCTTAGGCAAAATGTCAGAGCTCTCCGTGTAAGACCACAATGCAATCAATGAGTCTGTCCCAAGCTATGCCAGTGACGACTCTGATGATAATGTTTCTCTTCTAGAAACACTTAAGAGATCACGGATGGTGATTCATGGTGGAGCCTCAAGCTCAACTCCTCTGAACAAACGAGCTAAGGTTGCTGAGAAGGCACCAACAAAAGGAGTTAGTGATCGGATGTTGGAGGATGTTGTCATTGCCTCCACATTCCAAATGACAGCAAATGCTCTTGCTGAAGAAATTCCTGCACCGGAGCAGGTTCCTCAAACTGAGACAGGGACTCAGATTGATCATATTGAGGAAAGGTTCGAAGTGCCAGAAACTTCATTCCATGAAATGGAAGCCTAATTGCCTGAAGATAACCAGGTAACAACAGTAGTCTATATCTAACTTATGAAGCATTTTTCATTAAATGTTAGCTTGTTACTCATAAACTTCATTTATTATAGGATTTCATGTAGACACAATTTCAGGGGGGGGAGAATCGTTGCCCAACCCTTTGAATGAAGAATAGGTTCCCTCAACCTCTGCACATAAAGAATCAGAGCTTGTGAAGCAAAATTCTTATGTGTATGCTAACAACTTCATATTTCTCTCTATACAAGCTCCAACTGAGGAAGATGTTGAAGTTGTAGAATTGCCACAAGAACAAGTGATTCCTGGGGTTGAAAAACCTTTAGAGGGGATTGTTTCTGAGCCTTCTGTTGAGAAGGTATGTAAAATAAGAATCATCACTTTCTATGAAAAACTTGTTAACTTCATTGCTTAATCAAATGCTTTGATTTGTTCTTTTAGGCTCTATCTGAAGAAAAGGTAGTTGGGGATATAGTTGCGACCTCCCCATCACCAATGGAAATGGACAATGCCGAAAAGGCAAAGTCACCAAAAAAGGTTCTAGAGACCCCCCAGGTTTCTTAGAGAAATGATTCTGAGCTTCCTAACTTGGAAGTATGTGAAATACTCTGAAACTCATATCTCTTCAAAACCCTTTTCACCAAACATTTCTAACACTGTATTTTTTATTTTAATTCTCAGGCTCAAGCAGAAAGAAAGGTTACTGAGGAAACATCTTCTCCTCACAACTCGATATCTGAAGCACCAGTTGCTCCACAAGTTCAAGCCAATGAGCCTAGTGTGTCTACACAGGTATGCTCAGAAAGCTTGTTACTTCACCTTACTCAAATATCCAAAGTCAGTTTGAACAAAACTAATCTATACTATTTCTTTCAGGCTCAAGTTGAAGTGCCAGTAATTGATGTGGAGTCACCACTCAATTTACTCGAGTTATTCCAAACAGTCACTCTCAAGAAGCATCTTAAGTGCTTCAGAATTTGGCAAAAGCTCAGATAGACTGATCTTTCAGAAATTGCTAGAGTGATCGATCATAAAGAGCGAAGAGCACGCGCATTTGATCTGGAAAACTACATCTATGCATTGTTCCCTACAGAAAACTACTCCCATTATTCTGTGATGCATGAAGACTTCTTGATAGAAATGGCACGGAAACTCGTAGCAGCTTTTCAAGCTGGTGATGAACAAACCAAGAGGCAGATGGTTTTAGATCCTACATTGCCCAAGTCACTACGTCTCTATCCCTCAGAGCAAGAGGAAGTTAATGGCAGCATGGTCACTTTGCCAGATGTGATCAACTTGGTTTCTAAAGATGAGGAAGAGATCGATGAGAATGACTTCCAAGACCCTCCTTCAGAACATCACAAGGATGGTAATGATAAGAAGAATAACAATGATAATGATAGTCCAGCACCAGGGATTGGTGGCATTGCACAAGGGAAGATTGGCTCTAGAGGATAACAAACTGCTCCAACCAACACTCAGAGAACACCACCATCATCACCACAGAATCAACCACCTTCTACAACCCAACAAGCCTTACTGGAACAGGCTCAGCAGGCTACTCAAATGGCTGAAGATATTCATATTGCTGAACTCATAGTTGCAAAGCTCAAAGAATTGTTGGAGACAGAAACAAGACTCTCTCTGGAATGCCAATCCCATATTGAAGATAAGCAAGCCCAGATACTGAGATTCCAGGAAGAGAATGCCAAGGAATGGGAACTCCTCGAAGAAAAATTGAAGCTAAAACGAGACATCAAAATCACGACTGCAGAGCTAGATGCTCTGGTGAATGAAGATGTTGATGAGCATGATGCTAAGACCCCATCTCATAAAGTTGCATCTAAGCAACAAGTTACTTCAGCTGCTCAGAAAGGCAAGGGTAAAATGGTTGCCGGTTTGGATGATTACGATGAAGACTACATCGAGAGTGAAGAAGAAGAAGACCCAAACCGTATGGCATTAGAAATTAAAGCTATGCATAGCGCATATGAAAAGGGAATTAGCTCCACATATCTTTTCTTGCCCTGCCACTACTATCAGAGATGTTGAGTATATGGGAAGAAGCTCAGTATATGCCAAAATTTGCGAATAACTTTACCACAAGATGGTGTTGTGCTTGAAACAGTCCCAGAAGAAACAAAGCCCTTTGCCCGTCTTCTTCTCAGAAGAGCCACAACAATAGCACTTGCCCAAAAAGATCTAGGAATGATCAGGGATGAGAACTGTAACAATGCCAACAAGGCTCTTGAAGAAGTTTGGTTTGCTACTCGGAAAGCATCTTCAAACCGTTGGAAGAGTTGAATTAGAAGGAGGTGTTACTCCTATGGGAAAACCAAGAGCTCAAGTCCGAACTTCAAAAGCTTGTTCAAGTGCATAACAACCTACATAAGAATTTTGAGACTCTCTTAGATTCTTTTACTGGTTGGACTCAGTCATACATGACTATGGGGGAAGAATTAGCAAAGACCTAGAGAGGCCGAGACAAAAAGAGAAAACAATCTATGCCCTCCACTAGTCAAGCTACTACACAGAACAAACCTCCATAACTCGAGGTTGCTGAAGAACCAAGAGTAACAACAAGGTCAAGGCTTAAGATCATGATAACTAGAGGTTCCAAGGCCCTTGTTATAACTGTAGGAGATAAGCCTCCTGAAGACCAAGAAACGGAAGAAGGAGAGTTTCAATGTCAGGAAACCTGTTAGTCTCCGATCAGAAACTATACAAATGAGGATGATTAGACTGATACAGATGAGCATCCACTTTAGAAGAGAAGGAAAGTTGGTAGCCTTCTGGAACCTCCACTGGCAATAAGACCAATAGCTGCTAGAACCCCTTATGGAAACACCAAGTCTATTCCAGGTGGATCCTCCAACACAACTCCCAGAAACCAGGAAGAACTTTCTCTGGAGAAAGGATTGAACATAAAGAGTTGTAGGGATTTGAATTTAGTAGAGCTCAAGAAGAACAACAAGAAAGACCAATTGCTACTCAGATTGAGTATGTCAAAACTGATGACAGTCAATCAACCTACAGATGCATTCATCTCCATAATGGATAGGGAAAATTACAGATGATACGCCTTAAATATCGACCCTTTTCATTTTCGTCCCTGGATCTCAAACAATTACAGAGAGGAGAAAAATTTGTACTAAACAATTTCAAAAATTACAAATAGGTCCAAAAGTCAACGGGAGAGGAGAGAGAGAGAGTTGATGTAGAGCTGATGTGGAGGGGAAAGTTGGCCTTATTTACGAAATTGCCATCGCCTCTTTTCATTTTTGCTTTTCTTTTTGTGGGAAAATGCTTTTTCTTTTCTTTTTCCTTTT
>JAYMSP010004833.1:0-15175 GCA_036897095.1 Plantago elongata
TACAATGGCCAATGGATTGACATCCATCCCATCCAAGGAGGTCTGGTCATAGTTATCGGGGATCTTCTCCAGGTATGTAACGCAATTTGTGTGAGGCCACCAGAGGAGTTGGCAGGGGCGGATTTATGTATGGCCAGGTAAGACAATTTATGATATGATTTTCAGCTAATGAACAATTTATGATATGATTTTCAAATTGTTTTATATTGAACATATAACCTATAGACAGTCTGCGTAAAGAAAAGACCATAACTAGTCGTTTCCCAGTGGATATGTTGGTCGGGCTTGGCTAATTATAGTACACCGTCGCATTGCACTACTAATAGTACACCATTTAAAGTTAGATAAGTGGTAAAATTTTAACATTAAAAACTAATTATTATTAATTTAAATAATTTAAACTATTTAAAAAATACAAATTACATGAATTTACAAAGTACATCCTCATAAAAAATCTATATACAATTCAAACCAAAAGCAATCTATCTTCTCCAAAATTCTCACCACCACCAAAGCTAAACACTTACCGGAGCTCCAGTGGAGCAAGCTAATTTCGTAGAAAAAATCGACGATCACGGGAACCAACATTGGAAGCCCGGGTATGGCAGCCATGAAGCTCCGTACTCCGAGCTTCCATGGCAACAGGTTGCAGGAAAAATCCTGTTTGCTGATAGAGTAATTCTTTCTGAGCATTCCAATCTGAAACTATGTTATTTACAACATCTCCAATCAGTCTTTCACTTCGCGCAATGTGCTTTATATACGTCAACCACTTTGCCAGCCTCATGAGAAAAGAAAATCATGATTCACATCAATCATCAGTTAATACCTTTTATTTTCACTACTTTTTTGAGGCAAGACCATTGATATATATATAAGCGTGGAAAGCATATTCTACACAACTGCTCAAACAAATCTAATTAATTTGAGAAGAGCAGTGTACAGAAGGTATATATAAAGTGGTGAACTTGATGAAGTGGTGATTTTACAGCATCATAGTGTGAATAAATGATGAACATCTCATTTGAACAATTGGGCATATATGGATCCTTTATTTCTGATCAAGTTTTAAATTTGTTTTTTCAACTAAAGAAATGCACTTTAATTGTCAAGCTAGAACACAAATCATTATGGATCTTCCTTCCCTGTGCAGTTAGGTATCGTATAATATTTTTAAGGATTTTGACACAGCCATACAAGAATGAACTATGAAATATGTAATATACCAGTTTTCATAAATTTCAGATGGAAAGAGAAATATTACTATACCGTTGATAGCCAGCTGCTTGGCTGCTGCATATTCGGACGATCTTTTCTTGAGCAAATCGAGTTTAAGTTCCTCGCCCTACGACCAACACAATATACATATCTGAATTAGATCTCTGGAAGTATAAAATATATAGTATTATCTATATTACCACAAGGATAATAGGTCCAATCCAATCTATATGGCAATATACTTTCTGCAAAAGCACACATTACAATTTAAATCTCACAATGTCCATGTGGATGAGTTCCTTCAACTTAGAACCATGCTCTCTCTCGTTAAATAACCTATAACGTGGACATTGGATCTTAAAATACCACCAAATAAGTGAGAGAAGAATATGACGGGATTCTAAGTCACACGTAACAGAAGTAGTACGAAATGAACCTTCAACTTACTTCTCATAAAATGCTTGCATGTGAACTCTCTCTTCATCACCATGATCATTTACTTTCTCGGTGGCAAAGGCTTCATTTACACCCGTTGCACCAAAAAGAAACATATTCCTTTCCAGCATACGCTTTAACAAAACAGAAACTACTCTGGCGCCTACCATCTGTGCTTCTCGGTTGAGGTTAACAAGTCTTCTAACTCTTCTGTGAGAAGGAAATGGGGTATGAACTCAGGATTAAGTCACTACCAATCGGGATAAAGTTAAATATAATTTGTCCGTGGAATATATGATAGTACCAAACTAGGTGGTCCAACAGAGAAAAAGCTTGTCTGGGCCAAACAAATCATGCAGTCATGCAGAGTAACAAACGTATAGGACTAGCAAAGACTTCGTACCACAGATGATATATAGGAAATTTAGGAGCCTGTAACTCAAGAATCATGCAAGCAAAGATGTTGACCAAAATTGAAACAATAAGTCCAATGGTGGAGCTTGATACCCATGCTTCTCAGGAAGAAAAAAGAAATGAATGGCTCAGCAGTCAGCATGGGTGCGCGTTAGTAGCAAGTTAAACTTTGATTTAGGCCACAGGCCCATATGTATTAACTCCAGTAGCAAATCTAGATGAAGCACAATTATTTGAACTTTGAAAACATCTAGCAAAGGAAGCCTTGTGTAGTAATCTCCAGCACAGGTCAACAAAGAATCATTAATGTTTGAAAGAGGGAGAATACCGAGTACCGACCAAGTGACATATACATTCTGAAAGGTGGCTTGAACGGCTGAGTCTCATAAAGGCAATACAAACAATACAGGCCTCCGAATCTTTTTGAGAGAGAATTAGTGGAACCAATGTAACCTGCAATTCACGACATGCTTAACTTATTTACAATGTAGAAGAACAAACGACAATATTTGAGAGAGAGTAATGTAATACCCAACAAAATAGCGAAGCACCAAGTATAGGACAACGTACCTATAGAATGTGCATATAATGTCTGCATAAAGACACCTCGGCCAGTGGATGGGCTAGACTCAAAAGCCAAACATTCTTGAATTCCGCAAAGCTAGTTGACTCACACTGCAGAAAGAATAGCATAGTAACCATAAACAACATTTAGTTGACAAGAAGAGAAGAAGAAATATATCAGCCAGAGAAAAAAGAAGAAAAAAAAGCAATCAATATTGTAGTTTACACTTTATAGGTAATAATACCTCAGCAAAGACATTTATGAGCCCTATGTCTAGTTTCGACGGCTTAAATTCCATTGCACTTCAGATTCCCACAACACACTTTTTGTGTCTCACTGAGCTACTATCACAGTCCAATAGAAGGTAGTTTTGATTAAGTCAGGCCCAGCAACCGCAAGATATCAGCATAGTTCCCTCATTAATTCCTCTCAAGCATTAGTGTTGTACTTTGCCAAACCATGCATTGCCACAAACACACAAGCAACAGAAGGGCTAATTTGCATCGATAGAACTCGAACAACCAAATCAAATAGGTAGCCATAAAGATATTACAAGTAATTTCTTAAGATAGCAACTTCTAGGCCTAATAACCAGATTATGTTACTAGACCGGAACCCACAAACAGAGGTGTTCAGCCAATATTCATCACCATAAACTCACCTCGTCATCATCTTGGGCCTGACTTTGACTCTGCCTCTCATAAATTCATTATCACTGCAAGAAAATGACCTAATTATACTTGAATGAGGCTGCAGTTAATACGGTACTACATATCTAGCTTATCATAAGGCCAAAATCTAAAGCAAGGAAATTTTGTTTTATTTGGCAGGCAGGCCATCCAGATGAAGATAAATTTGCAAGATAGGCTATTTTGTCTATATTCCACATTTCAACTGTAAGTCCAAATCATTACAAGCACAAAGCCACAAACTCCAAATGCTAATATGCACAAGTAGGCTGCATTTATATTACTTTCAGGATCTCCTCTGAATACATTGTATCCATGGCCGGAGGGATCAACATCTCTGATGGCGATCACACCAATGAAAGAATGGGAATGTTGAAATCTTTTGATGAAACAAGAGCTGGTGTAAAGGGGCTAATAGACTCCGGACTGCACAAAATTCCTAAAATTTTTGTGAGGCCACAAGAGGAGCTGGATGAAGAAGAGTTAACTTGCAAAAGGAATGATCCGGTTCAGGTGCCTGAGATTGATCTAAGCGGTATACACAGCACTGAAAGACGAAAGCAGATTATTGAACAAGTCAAATTTGCATCAGAAACGTGTGGATTCTTCCAGGTGGTGAATCATGGGATCCCTTTAAGTGTGCTTGACGGGATGATTGAAGGCGTACGCAACTTCCACGAGATGGACCTTCATGAGAAAAAGAAGTACTATTCACGAGATTTCAGGCGAAACATCAGATTTAGCAGCAATTATGACCTGTACACATCGAAAACTGCTAACTGGAGGGATACCTTAAACTTCTTTTATTCGGACCAAATTGGTGTAGATGAATTGCCAGATTCTTCCAGGTATGAACTTTCTATAGTACGTATATAGTACCACTTCTTTGATCTCGTCAATTCATTCTGTTGTTACACATGTGTATCTATTGCTTGTTCTAAAACTACAGGACTAGAACTGAAGAGTATGCAAAAGAAGTAAAAGTTTTGGGGGAAAATCTGCTGAAAATATTATCGGAGGCGCTTGGGCTCAAGCCAGATCACCTAAAAGATATGGAAATCGCCCAAGGGCTCCGTTTTGCCTGTCACTATTATCCAGCATGCCCTGAACCACAACTTACACTTGGTGTCACCAAGCATACAGATCCTGGATTTCTTACACTGCTTTTACAAAGCGAAAATATAAGCAGCCTTCAAGTATTGTATCATGGCCAATGGATTGATATTCATCCAATTCAAGGAGGTCTCGTCATAAACATCGGAGATCTTCTCCAGGTACATACAGAGTACTTGTCAATACACAGACTTTTCATTCTATCTCTTTTCTTAAATTTACTCTGCTGGACATAGTTGGCATCAAATGGGGTGTTCCAGAGCGTGGAGCATAGGGCGATTGCTAGCAGCATGGGGCCAAGAATATCAGTGGCATGTTTTCTTTCAGGGCCAATAGGTCGAGACAAGAACTATGCTCCCGTAAAAGAGCTAGTATCAGAAGAACATCCTCAGCAATACAAGGAGGTTTTGTTGAGTGAATATGTGCAGAAATTTCTAACAACTGGACTTGACAAGTACCGTGCTCTAGATCATTACAAACTTTGAATCTCATTTGGTTAGTGTGTAATTTTAGACAATACTGGAAGATTTAGTGTCAACTCACCTTATTTCTACCATATCAAACTCTTTATGTGTGAGATCACCAGTCTATGATATAGTATTGATTTCATCAGAATGGAACCAAATTAATCTAATCAGCAGTTTTGGTACTACTATATATGAATGGCACTGGGCATTACTTACTACTCCTACACATTGGAACAACTATCAGTTAGGCGTTCCCGTAATAGGCACATAAGCTCATCGAGCTGATAATCTTGTGCTAAACATACTCACGACTCACGATAATCTAACGCTACATGTTTTCTGAAATAGCATCGCACTCTGACAAATTATCAGACAATTCACGGGTCAGTGCAGTAGAATAATTTCTAGAATTTATGAAGTAAACAGATAATCACAGCTTACTCAAACATAACTCTCAGATAATGCTGAAGAGAGTAAACAATAGTAATTGGTTAGAAAAATGAGATATTGTTTGGGATGCGACCAAACACCTAAAGTTTTAATTAATTAATCGCAGAAACATACAAATAGAGATAGATGAAAACTCGCAATCAACTACGAATTCGATTGGATAAAATCCTAGGAGAAACAAACCAACATTGCCGAACCTAAGAGCTTACACATCGTCCTAGTTGAACACCTGCACATAGAGGGAAAAAAGGATTTTTTTCTTGGGGGGGGGGGGGGGGGGTTTAAAAAAGACGTCTATTTGGCATAATTATGTGCCCAAAAGGAGAATTTCTGAAATTGGGGGCAAGAACCATGATTTTCCATATCAATCACAATCATAGGTCTTAACCTGCAGTGAGGTCACATTGATTTTCAGTTGTGACTTGTGACCCAACCATAGATTGTAGTAGTCTTTTTCCACTTGTATTCTCGAAATTCTTTGATATCAAGCCAATTCGAGCCCATTGAGCAAACTTCGAAGAATTATTGTCATTTCTCACCTCAGCTGCACTTACCTTTACCAATTCAGGTTTAACTTTCTTCCGGAACTCAACTTTTCATTTTTTGGTTTCGAATAAAATATCCCCCTTCTATATACGATTTGTTTATCACTCTATTTCGTATACTTTAATCACATCATTTCATAGGTATTTAATCTTTTTTCTACTGTAATATTTTATCTTAGAAATAAAACTTGTGTTGGCTAAACGGAAAGTTAGAGCTCTCTACTGTTGATACTTGATAGTTGATACTAATCATTTGGGCCCTTATTCCTTAACAGTTATTGATTGTGCTGCTAACGTTAATCTTCTGTTTTTCAATCCACCCAAAATGAATATCTGTCTCAATTCAGAGTCATAACTTGTTTTATTCCTTCAATTCTGTTGCATTGGTAATATTTATAATCTTGAGGTCTTTAGAAATGCAAAGCTTTCGAGTTATTATTAATGTGTGCCCGAAAAGAAAGATCTTGTTCTTATGAGTATTATTCTCAATCGTTTTAAATCTTAAACTTTGGAGTGTTACATTGTAGAAATTGATGTTGTCTCTTGATTTTGTCAGTTGTTATTTCTTCCTATTCTTCAATGAAACTACATGGCCTAAGGTTTTTCTGTTAGTAACGAAACTACTATACTAGTATGAGATACCTGAATGTTTGTTTCATCATTTCATGCATAAGTGTTTATTATACATATTTTACATTTAGTTGGTTAGCAAAGAAAAAGAATAAACTTATCTCATGGTATGAGTATGTTTGGGTGCACACAGGTCTTTGTTGTGGTAGATTGTTGCGAGTTGGTTGGACTAACCGACTAGGTTGGAATGATATCCTTGCTTGTAGTTTATTATTGAGATGTACTGGAGCCCTTTTTTTTTCTTTCTTGGGCGTGATTTATGAAGATGAAGATTTAAACAGAACCACTTTTGTTAATCAGTAACACATGAAAGTTGAATAGGTGCTCTATTTTTGTGCATCTGCATTTTCTTCTCTTGGATGTTTGTTGTGATGCTTAATCCCTGTGGAGAAAGACATATATAGGGACAGTTACCATATAGTATGAGTGATAATTAGTTATTGGTCCTGAATGATTGGTTTTGAGTTTCATAATCCATGAACACATGTGCGTGTATCGTACATAGGCATAAGATGTAGTATTTCCTTAATGAATACTGGGCCAAGATGAGAACTCAGGGTTGCTATCTATCAATATGACAATATTGCTATTCCTCAATGAACTCAAAACTTTTAGCATAGAAGAATTTTTAGCATACACATGATGTTATTTGAAGTTATGAGGAACCAAGTTTCCTATCGTTGAAAATGTAAGTTGTGGTTGAAGTTGTATGCTTCTATTATTGTCTCTGTTTCTTGCCTCTGAAAATCTTGTGTTATATTGTATCTTATATACTCTAATATAAGCTTACATGTCCATGAAAGAGAAAATTTAGCAAGAAAAATAGCAAACCCAAAATAGTAATATTTGTGTGCCTTTATATATTACAAAGAATTTACTTTTCAACTTTGCCTGGACCAGCTTGAAGGAAGACATTAGCGTCCTTCGTCGCCTCTGAAACTTATATAAGTTTCTCAACGATGATGGTCCATGGACTGTGCTTGACCTTGTTCATGGTTTTCATCACAGGCATGTCATTTTCAACTATCAATATTTTCCTCTCTGACTTAAAAATGTAACTATCTTGTGGTTTTGTCAAGGAAAAAAAAGAAAGAAGAATTATGTTGCCAATTCTCATAGGCCGTGACTCTCTCCATTGTAGTATGTAACATAATATCCATTTAATTAATCTGAAAACTACATTAATTTAATACAACTACATTTTTCTGTCATGTATTCAAATGTAAAAATACATAAATATGATAGTGTCACATTGGCTTGGTTATCACATAAGTTCCACACTTATCTATTGATATTATGTCAAACTATCCTTGAAATATTTCTCTGAATTAGTCAGTTTTTTATTAGACATACCCATGGTGGTTCTGTTTTTAAAGTTTTGGAATGTGCTTGACTCTTGAGTAATAAGTTAATGTGTTAAGCTTTCATAATAAGAGATTCATTGCTTTTTTGTTCCTATTTTTTGTGAGAGATTCTTATGTCACCTCCAAAACTGTTTTTACAGGTACCGTACACACTCATGGTGTGCCTTATGATCATTCATTCACGCATGAGGCAAGTTCCCAGATATTTTAATTTATTTTTGCTTGACCCCTTGAGAAGGAATACAAACACACCTGACAGTACCACTGCATAACTTTTGGTTCAATAAAATGTTTATTTCAACATGACAGATATTGAATGAAACTAATTTCTTTACTATAAAGTTTAATGATAATGGTTTCTTCTTGGTATTTGAATTTCTTACAGTGTTTGGAAAAGCCACTGGAACCTCAATATGGAGGAGGGATAGTTGTCGCTCCAGTTCCAGAACAAAGTGAAGGATTGCAAAGTTGGATGCACTTTGGAAATGTTGCACAGAAAATGGATAGCGTTCTTGTTACGAAATTTGGAGATCAAGTCTCTCCTACGCTGAAGTTTCAGCTGGAAGTGGATACACAATATGCTTTCTCTGGTACCTATGTTCTGTAATTGTTGTCTAAATAGCTGACTAAAATTGCATGCCATTATTTTGGATTTTTTTTTCAAATTTTGAATTGATTTTTCGATATTGTTATAGTTAACAATGTCTCAACTTGTTATAGCTTGGGTGCAGGCAAGCCATGGGAATTCATACGTACAAGCTGTGTTCAAGACCAGCAAATACAACATAACTGCTGGTTGGGTAGCAGCCAGAGAAGGTTGCTGGTCGATGCTCAAAGGCGGACTGGTTGTGAATGTTTCTGGCCCTGCTGAGCTCTACTTTAGGGTACCTAAGTATTTAATGACATGACTCACACTTCCCTCTCTGTTCAGTTTTTTTTTCCTTCATTTATAACTATATGATCCGAACATTTACATTATTCTCCTATTATAGTTTTTGCTTTTTTGTCCAACTTTCAGAGGGATAATACATCAACAGCTGATATATCGACTGCCAGTATCTCATTGCAACCATTTACACTTGAAGAATGGAAATCTCACCAAGACCAGAGCATTGAAACGGTACCATATGATTTAGGGCGTTCATTAGCATCATTCTTGTATCGTTGTAGTTTTCTAAAATGACCACAATTTCATACCCTAAACATGTTGACATTGTCATGCCGCATTATCTCTTAACCTGGCCTCTGGCTATGAACAAATGCAGGTACGCAAAGGAAAGGTAAAATTCCTCGTTGTGAATGAAAATGGACAGCCTATACCGAATGCTACCGTGTCCATCAAACAAACCCGTCCTGATTTTCCACTTGGTTCTGCAATGAACGCATACACCCTCACCAATGAAGCCTACAAAAATTGGTTCCTCTCTAGATTCAAATACTACACTGTATTTGAGAATGAGTTCAGATGGCCATATATTGCCGTTAACCAAAGTTATGAAGATTATGGAAACCTGGATAGGCTGTTCAATTTTACAAAATCTCACGGGCTTACTGTACGTGGCCACCCTGTCCACACAAGTGCCAGGGATGCTCAGCCAAGCTGGATAGACAATAGTACCATAACAGATCCGGAACGCCTTCGATCATTAGTTAATGCAAGGACCAATTCTCTGGTCAAAAGATACGCGGGACAAGTTATGCATTGGGATGTTGTGAATGAGAACATGCATGATAACTTCTTTGACGCGGCTCTTGGTGACAACGCTTCCTCGGTTCAGCATCAATTGGCACACGAGATTGACCCTGCGACACCATTATATTTAAATGAGTACTTCACTATTGAGGACAGCGAAGATGAATTAGCATCACCATGGAAATACTTGCAGAAAATTTGGAAGATTCAGCAACAGGGTTATAGGGGTCCTTTGGGAATTGGCGTTGCAGGCCGTTTTTATGGAATGAACTTACCTTATACAAGAGCATCGCTAGATATTCTTGAATCTGCAAACTTGCCCCTTTGGATAACTGAATTACTTGTTTATGACTACACAGCTGGCACTAACCAGGTATGGATTTGATTTTCTTTCATCAGTCCAAGAAGCTTAAGTTCTATGCTAGCATGCCTTGTTAAGTTTATCTTGGTATGTATATTTGTGTGTGTATCATTTCCGTACAACCGTCAAAGTTCCAAGCATCATTTATGCAAAACTGAATTGATATGGATGAGCAGGCATACTACCTGGAGAATATCATGAGGGAACTTTATGCACACAAGTCAGTAGATGGCATAATGATATGGGCTGCCATGTGGCAATCTGGACGATGCTGGAAAATGTGCTTAACAGACAGAAACTTCGTAAACATGGCTACAGGTGATGTTGTTGACAAGATCATGGCTGAATGGACTTATGCTTCTGGTATACGGGCAACAACCATTGCTGATGGCAGCCTCCAGACTTCACTCTTCTATGGAGAATATGAAGCCCAAGTGAATCGTCCGACTGCACAAACGCCAACCGGTTCATGCAAGTTTAAAGTGGCACCAAACAATGCTGGTGCAGAAGATGCTCCATTTCTCGTTACAATCCGGGCATAAGAATCCGAGCACATAACTGAAAATTCAATAGGAGCTGAATTGATAGGCTAACTTAATCTGTTATGTGATGTTTTGATAAATGAGCTTCTTGTTAAATGTTGTGTAAACACAAGTCAGGCTAAGAATACTGATCAATGAATTGCATGTGCCCACAAAATCTGAAATATTTCTGCACAGTATAAGATCGTGAAACTGTTGCGTAAACAAAATACTGTATTTGTGAAAAGAAAAACCCCAAAACAGGATTAAGAGATGGCAATAACTGAAATAGAGGATAAAAGAATCACTAAAAAGGAGAAAAGAAAGGTGTAGTGAATGTGAATATAACAGATCATCCCAGATTAGGGTGTTTAGCAAATTAAATGTCGTGAAAGTTTCACAAAAATTTCAATCAACGTTCAGTTCGTATTCGATATTGACTTGTTCGAACTGTTCGCGAACACATTTGTTAACAAACGAACACGAATATGAACACAAAATTTATTATTCGGTAGTTCGCGAACTTTAGTGAGCAATATATAATATATACTTTATTTACATAATATAGTAAGTAAGTAATATAATATAATAATACATTTTGCTCCACTTTAGATTGTTGTGGACTTGTAGTTCGCCTTAATTCATATTATTTTTGTAGGATGAATGTATGTCATGATGTTCTTGAAATATGGTTTTTTAGGGACCTTTTATTCTATTTTTGTAATATTTTTACCTTATTTTGGGGTTTTAACAACGAACAAATTGTTCACGAATACAATCTTAACGAACAAACAAACTGAACTGTTCGCGACTAAAAGTTTAACGAACAAACACGAACAAATGAAAACCTTAATGAACTGAACATGAACAAGTGAATGATTTGTTCGACGAACACAAACATTAAAATTCTTAACGAACAAACGTTCGATAAGCTCCCATATTCAGTTTATTTGATTTGATAAAAACCCATATCCCAGATCATGATGTAAATTTCTTTTTCTTTTTTTTAACCTTTTTTTTTCTCAGATTATATATATATTAATCATGGTGGTTGAAGAGAACCCCGCGAACACCAAGAGTCGTATAATAATTACAATCCACCAAAATACCCAAGTAGCTAATCTACCTACCATGAAACCAATATGTACAAAATCTACTAGATCAACAAAAGGAGGCTTAGACGAAGTAGGCGAGATATACAAATCATAAGCCTCAGTGAAGTTCCCAAAAGACAGTATTCGAGCCACATAGTTGCTATGCGTCTCGGGAATACGGTGCCAAATCCCATTACGACGCACAAGTTCGAAATGCCAAGCCCTATACCATGTACCATGCCAATCTCCTGCAGTTTCCCATAAGAAATGCCTAAACACACTGCAGTAGTGCCATTTCCTGCAAATGAGACTCCCATCGTGCCCCTGAGCAGGTTTAATGGGCACAGTCCCATGCCATATGTTCTGTTCTGTCCATGTTCTAGTGCCATACGTAGTTCCATGCTCCGTTCCATCGTCAGTGCCAAGATCGTACTCGTACCCTGTTTCGATCCACATCCAATTCCATTCACAGGTTAGCCAAGCCCCGTTCTCAGTACCAATGTGCAAATTCGAAATTAATTATGTGCATTTACCCCCAAGATCAGGTATGCAGAGCCTTTTGTCCACCCCTTTCTCAGTACCATGTAAATTTCTTTTTCTTTTTTTCAAGTAAGAATGTATTCGCTATATGCGATTAATCCAGCTGAACATTGTGGCAGTGGTTAATCAATTTACAAATGAATTTGCGGTTAATGAGTAAGTTGTGCAGACTTGAGTCCGTTTGAGTCAAATTGTTGATCAAATTGCAGATATGATAAAAATTGCGGTGATTAGTATCAGGAACCGGAGTAGCGAAATCTGCACGTTTTGTAGGTTTTAGTGCAAATATCCAAATGTCAACAAGGAGCTGACAACGCGGCATGAAGTTTGAAGACTCCATGTGAAATTTTCACAATGAACCTCAAGTTATAGTGTAAACTAAAAATAGCAAAAGATTTATCCAATTTAATTTTCTAATAAATTAGTAGCATACATAATATACCACTTAAAAAATATAACACTACGAATGCTATTTGAAATGAAAATATATATTATATTTTATAACATATTTTTATTTCTAACATTTTGAAATACTAAAATTAATTTGGGACAAGAGCGGTTGAACATATTGCATGAGCTTAAATGTCGGACTACTTATTTTGGTTGACTTTGATTTTGTTGGGAAAACTGAGTTTGTAAGTGCGGGTCCATTGACTCGGGTGGACCGGGATATCCATAAGTGCAAGTTCCGTTTTTTTATCAATCATCACGAATTTTATAATCAACCCTTAAATTATGCACTTTTTATCCATTATGAATCACTGACTATAATAATAAGAATTTCTAGATTAAATATGTGTTACTCAATAAATATTAGTCTTTATAAAAAAAATTTATAAAAATTTTGGCGCCAAAGGTAGTTCAAACTAACAAGAAGATATTACTGAAATGGAAACAAAATCCCGAATAAATCGAGTACAGTAAATAGTTTGATCAATACCGAAGCAAGCGTATCGATCGATAAAACAGTTTTTCACCTTCCATTAAACTCTCCTCTATATATGGTCTTCTTCTCCATTTTCTGCTACTTGTATTTTACAGTATCAATTGAGGTTAAACTACACACAAAATCAATGGCGACCTCACCTTACACACTCCCTGCTTCACCACCAATGGAAAAACCGACCCAAGCGAAAACAACGATGAATCAATCATGGTACCGGTTCTCTCAGCTCCTATAGTCTCCTCCTACAACGACCGTATCAGGCCGCTCCTGGATGCCGTGGACAGGCTGCGCAACCTCAATGTTATGCAGCAAGGCATCCAGCTACCCACCATTGTTGTTGTCGGTGACCAATCATCAGGCAAGTCCAGTGTACTTGAGTCACTGGCAGGCATCAACCTTCCAAGAGGCCAAGGGATTTGCACTAGAGTTCCTCTCATCATGAGGCTCCAGAATCATCCGGGGAACAAACCGGAGATTGTTCTGCAATACAATGGAAAATCTGTGCTTACTGATGAGGTGAGAATCTCCGATGACATTTCGACTGCGACTGATGAGATCGCTGGGAGAGGGAAGGGGATTTCCAGTAATCCATTGACGCTGGTTGTGAAGAAGAATGGTGTTCCGGATTTGACTATGGTTGATTTGCCTGGAATTACTAGGGTTCCTGTTCATGGCCAGCCGGAGAATATTTGTGAGCAGATTCCGGATATGATTAAGGAGTATATTGTTCCGGATGAGAGCATTATTTGAATGTTTTGTCTGCTACTGTTGATTTTCCGACTTGTGAGTCGATTAGGATGTCTCAGCGTGTTGATGAAACTGGGGAGAGAACTTTGGCTGTTGTCACTAAGGTGGATAAGTTTCCTGAAGGTTTGTTGGTGAAGGCGACTGCTGATGATGTTAACATTGGGCTAGGGTATGTTTGTATTAGGAATCGAATCGGGGATGAATCCTACGAGTTAGCTCGTGTAGAAGAGGCGAAATTGTTTGAGACTCATCCACTTCTGTCCAAGATAAGTAAAAGTATGGCTGGTATTCCTGAACTGGCAGAAAAGTTGGTGAGTATTCAGGCTGCTAGTATCGTCAAGTGTTTGCCTGATATCATTCGGAAGATTGATGATAAGTTATCAGCAAATGTTGAGGAGTTGAACAAGATGCCTAAGCATATGAGCTCGATTGCCGAAGCCATGGTGACTTTTATGCAAATTCTTGCTTCTGCTAAGGAATCTTTGAGGAAATTGCTTGTTTTGGGAGAGTTTGATGAGTATTCTGATGAACCTAATATGAAAGCTACTGCTGTAATGGCGCAGATGGTGAACAAGTTCATAACTGTCTTGGACTATAGCGGCAGGTTGAGTAGTGAACCGCAGGAGGATTTTTTGCTTGAGGAGATGAAGATTTTGGAGGATAGTAAATCGATTGGCTTGCCGAATTATCTCTCTAAATCAGCTTTCCATACTTTGCTGCAGATGAAGGTGAATCTGATATCTGGTATCCCGGTGGATTTTGTTAAGAAGTTTTGGACCTATATTGAGGATGTGGTGTTGTTCATTTTGATGAAGTATGCTGATAACTACCCTCAACTACGCTTGTCTATTTCAAAAGCAGCACGAAATTTCATATCAAAGAAGAAACATGAGTCGACTGATTGGGTATATGATGTTGTGGAAATGGAGAAGAGAACTGCTTTTACTTCTAGTTCGGAGTATAAATCGACATACAATAACCTCATGGGGCACCAAGAGAAGTTCATAGCAACATTGAATGGTAATGAGGTCTAAATGGGTAGTAGATATTGAAGGATTTGGGTCGATCGATATTGATATTGCTCATATGCAGGGAAGATATAGTAGTGGGAGAATTGCAAAATTGGTTGTGACCGTCCTGTTCGATTTTGGTTCATTTTTTTTTCCGTTTCGATTTTGATCCTGAGGATCGTATAAAATACCGTATGTGCGTATTTGAGCTGAGTTGGCGTGAGAAGGCTGAGTTGGCGTTGATGTGGTGTGACATGGCACACATACATGGAAAAAAATGGACCAAAATCGAACAAGAAGGTCACTTAGAGGACCAATTTTGTGCGATTTTGGTCCTTTGCTGAGTCGGACGAATTAACTGATCGGAGACGAA
>JAYMSP010004834.1:0-15174 GCA_036897095.1 Plantago elongata
ATATAAAAGATGGTTAAATTTTATTTGGTTTTTAACTAATTTTCTATGTTTGGCATGCAAAATCAAATTAACTAATTTATTATATACCAGTTATACAAATAAATTTATTTAAGATAACTTTATCAAACTGATAATATCGTTCTCAATAAAATCCATGATTTTTGAAATCAAATCAACTTACTAACTTTTTACTTAACTATCTTATAAACTACGAAATTTAAAGTTTTTATGCAATATGTTCATTTTAATAATGAACTCGTCGAATTTATAAGCTAATAGATAAACTATAATGTGTATACATTCGGAATCTACTTGGTAGGCGGTAGCTGTATCAACTGCAAAAATAATTGTTGAAATAAAATAGTTTATCCGATTAAACTTAGGAAATTCGAGTAAACCGAACGAATTCAAAATTAATATTATCTAAGGCTAAAATAAAACCGAATCCCATGAAGTCGGATAAGAATTCGTGTGCGATAGTAGGTGGATTAATTAGATTAGACAGGTCAGCAGCAGCTCAGCCGGACTAACCCGTTTGAGCCGTTACTTGCATACTACTATTACGCCGTCCACGTGTTTACTTAATTACGTCCTAATCGCTCCACATGAGATATTAATTTTACGAAAAAAATTGTTTTTTACCGTATTAATCTGTTTATTTATTAGGGGCTGATTACTATACAATTATAATCAGTTCATTTAGTTCGATGAACGGTGATTTGGCCTAAAGAGTTCCATTAAAATTCATTCAAATATCCATTCAAATTCTATACCAGACTCGAAATAACCAATCTTGAATCTTGGGTCATTTTCCGCCTATAAATACGTTAAGCGGCGACTCGACTTCGCCACAACACTCGCTTTCTTCTTCTCCTTCCTTCCTCGTTCACTGAAAACTAAACACCTCAATACATCTTTGCTTCAGATTTTCAAGCCCTTTTTTCTTCTTTGTAAACGGAAAGATTAACAATTTTTTTATTGATCTATCGATTTGAATGGCAACAGAGCTTTCTGTGATTTTGCCTCGTGTTCTTATTGTTTCCAGAAGAACCGTTCGCAAGAACAAATTCGTCGATTTTGTCGGTACGTTACGTGCCTCTCTCTGTTTCTTCTAAATCTTTATGCTTATTCCACTACACAAGATTAACCTTTTTAAAAGAACAATTACTCAGAGATTAATTCATATCGATTTAAATCAGGTTGAAATAGGTGTGTTTAACCAGATTTACATGACTATAAATCAATAATCAAAGATCCCAGTGATTTAATGTCTGCACGTTTTCAATTTCCCACTTCCATGCTTGTTTATAATTCCTCTATTCAATTTTGCATCATGGACTGTCTGATTTATACCCTTTTCTGCACCAAATTCTTACATGAATGTTTTTATGAAATGTAACATTATAGTGGTAGTTTACTCAAAAAAAAAAGTAATGGTATTTGTTATCAGGAAATGCTAAGAAATGTTAGAAAAGAAAAGATTATGTTTTTGGATTTTGATTCTTGAGTAAGTAAACTGAACATTGCTTGTAACATTGTTATAGGGGAGTATCATCTTGACCTCATAGTGAGTTATGGGGCAGTGCCAGTTATTGTTCCACGAGTAACGGGAGTGCACCTGTTGCTTGATAGCTTCGAGCCGATTCACGGGGTTCTTCTTTGCGAAGGCGAAGACATTGATCCGGCTCTGTATGAAGCCGAAACCTCAGAGCTTTCGCCTGAGGAATTGGATGAAATTCGCAGGTTGCATTCGAGTGACACTGCTATAGACAAAGAAAAGGATAGTATTGAGTTGAGGCTGGCAAAGCTTTGTCTAGAGCGAAACATACCGTACTTGGGGATATGCAGGGGATCACAGGTTCTAAATGTGGCTTGTGGAGGTACTCTTTACCAGGACGTTGGAAAAGAGTTGACACGAAATTTGCCTGAAAGTCATAGAGTGGTGCATATGGATTATGATAATTATGATGGGCATAGGCATCCGGTAAATGTTGTTGAGAATACTCCATTGCATCAGTGGTTTGGGGAATCTTTGGATGATGAAAAAATGAAGCTTCGGGTTAATAGCTATCACCATCAAGGTGTCAAGAGATTGGCTCAAAGATTTGTGCCTATGGCATTCGCTCCTGATGGTTTAGTCGAAGGTTTTTATGATCCGGATGCTTATAATCCCGAGGAGGGGAAGTTTATCATGGGGCTTCAGTTTCATCCAGAGAGGATGAGGCGGGCAGATTCAGAAGAGTTTGATTACCCTGGATGCCCTGCTGCTTACAAGGTTCTTGTTTAAGCATCTGAGCATTTTGTTTGGCACTTACTAGATGACGTTGCAAACTATTCTTTGTTGGTTTTATTGATAAAATTGTTTGTGTTCTGGGAATGTTGCAGGAATTTGCCAAGGCTGTAATTGCGTATCAAAAGAAGCTTAACAGTGCTACAAGCGTGCCAAAGTCTCTAAAACTTGATGGAGAGATGGAGAAGAAGAGAAAAATTATAGTGAATAGCTTTTCGATTGCTAGAAATATGTATCAAGGCGGTGATCATGGGATGAACTTATCTAGAGTGTCGGAACTTGAGGCTGGGGCAGAGTTTCTTGAGGTATAATTTAATTTTGGTTCTAAAGCCGTACCAGTCCACAGTCTGATTTGATCCTTCTTATCTGGGTATTGTTGATAAATGATAACTTATAGTACTAATTTGTAACTGGTAATAAAATGATAAATTAGATGATAAATTAGGCCATGGGCTGATTGACATGGCACATCTGCAAGTGGTATTTGAAAGTGAAAATTTGTCTCTGCAGTAACATGTAAAAAAGTGCAAAGTTCACTGACATGTGAAGATATATGAAGAATTTTGTGTTTTGAAGTAACATTTTGCATTTGCCAAGAACCTGAATTTGAGATCATCGACTATGGCCTAGCCAATTCTTATACAATCTGCTTCAATATTGTTTCCAAAGTCATATATATTCTTTGCCTATGTTTGCAGTCGAATACAGCTCTGAGTCTGCAACAAACAACAAGGTTGAAGCAGATGGGAGCCACTGTACGAAACGCTTCATCTTATCGCGATAGGTTGAAATCAAACGAAGAACGGGAGAGGTTAGCCAAGAGTGTGATGGGGAAAATGTCGGCTGAACAGCTATCAGACCTCATGTCTTTCTACAACATGATGGGTAATATTTGTTCAGAAATTCTGGAGAGAAAGCTCAACAGCTTAGTTAATGAAGGCAACTTTTGATGTATCACGTTTTTCTTGTAATATGTCTCCTTTTTCATGTCTGTATACCCTGGTTTTAGGGGTATGGTATCTATCACAAGAAAAAAGTAGAATGGTAATGGATGATGGTTATCTGTCTCTAAAATTAAGGCCTTTAGAGTTTTGACCATCGTTTACAACAACTAGTAATTCTGCAGATTTGTATGCAATATGTTATTCTGGAATGAACTTTCAAAAGTCCTCATGATTCTTTTGCATTTTTTTGGTCATAAAGATAGCCAAGCATATTTAAAGGCAAGTGCTTATTTGGAGGCTGATCTAGCATGATCATCTTCTTTTCTTAGTCAAACGTTGTTGGGTTCCTGATTGTCTATGCCTTAGGCGGAAATGAAGGCTTCCAAATCTATTCACAACTTCATCAATAACTCATCAGGGCCTCACCAATCACCATTCTCTGCATCCCAACTTTCAACCTAGGCGAACAGTTTGGCAAGTATGACCTCGAAAAAGACAGCAGAGCTTAGTTAAGCAGTGAAAGCTATGGTACAGAGCTAAGATTAGGGCTGTATATAAAAGAACGAACCGCTTCACCCACCAATTCACCCGCCGCACACTAGCGTCTGATAGTTGTAATTTTGAAAATATCCGTCATGGGTTGAAAATTTAATCACCCGCACCCGCCATCCACCCACCTATGTAGATTGTATATCCTTTTTTTTTATTTTTATTATATAGTTATATGGTAAATATAAAAATAAAAATTAATATGATTATAGACAACATTTCAATTTCACACAATAGAGAACAACTGCTATTTCTCTCTCCTAGTTCTTAAACCTAATCATCATCTTTTTCACCCACCTATATTTATCTTATTCGAACAGATTATAGCATGTTTATTATATTTATTGGCCCGTCCGGTATCCACCCGCCATTTACGTGCTTAAATGTTAACTCGCCTGTCGTTGTTTGATAAATTGTTCACCCACCATTGTTCAGTATTTTGTCCACCCATTATAAATGAGTCGGTTGAATATTTGATAAAACAAACCTGCACCAGACCACGTAAACCTCTAGCTAAGATACTAAGCTATATAATAGACCTTCATTAAAGTCCTCTTCAAACATTAAAATTAGACAATTATATTATTTTTCTTAATATGACTTTTAATGGTTATTTGCGAATCTTTTGACCCAGATTCAATAAAAACGAGTCAAGTAAAAACTAAATAATATAATTCAAAAACTCGACAATATTATTCAAATATAATATAATGTAAAAACTAGAAAATTCTTTCTTAAACTAGACAATAGAATGTAAAATTTTAGACAATATATACAATTATATTACATTGAATAAGTAAATTTCGGGATAAGTAATAAATCTAGTCAATTTAGTTACAAAACTAGACAATTTATTTACAAAATTAAATAATATATTGTAAAAATAAGAAACTAATGTTTATTCGAAAGCATTAGTTTCTTCGTAGAAGTCTTCTTCGAATCATTCAATCCACCCTCTTCAAAATCATCAACAA
The DNA here is from genome assembly GCA_036897095.1 of Plantago elongata. Taxonomy (NCBI): domain Eukaryota; kingdom Viridiplantae; phylum Streptophyta; class Magnoliopsida; order Lamiales; family Plantaginaceae; genus Plantago; species Plantago elongata. Next base: position 4,758 of record JAYMSP010004834.1, read on the forward strand.
CAACAGATCCTTGGAACAGTTTCATCAGAAAAACACCACAGTTAGAGATATAACAGAAAAGCTAGACTAATATTGTCAAAAACTAAATCATATGTGTTAAAAGTTATAACATAATGTATATACATGAAAACTAGAAAATATATGTTAAAAACTAGACATTTTTACACAAATATTCAGAAAAATCAGAAACATAACAAGTATACAAAACCACATGGTAAATCTAAAAATCATATAAAGTAGACGATACATGTTAAAAACTAGACAATACATACTAAAACTTAGACAAAAAATTAAAGAACGAACTACATAGACAATTTATACTAAAATATAGATATTTATACATACAAACTTGACATAAATTCGTCTAACAGGCATTACCGAAAGTGCAAGATGTTAGATACATTGTTGGAATTAATGTTGCTACAACAATGCATACAACATTCACCGGTCCGGTTTTATGCACTTTAGATTTAATCGGTTAATTACCATTCTTCACTAGCACTTACCTAGTTCCACGTGTATTTAGTCTTTTGTCATGCAGAAGTTTCATTCTTATATTAAGAGAGACACCAAAGAAATCGTATCTCAAAAAGATATCAAGATTGAAGCCTTTCTTTGTTAAAATCTTATCCAATGTTTTCTCCAATTGTTGAACAATGTATTTACTCCAATTATAAGTCTTCAACTTCTCTATATCGTTGAATACTCCACGTTGCTTGGGCAGAATAATACTATTCGACTTTGGATTAATTGTTGTTACCATAAGATGGTAACAAACTAACTTCACCAAGTAGTCGATTTGGTTTTCGTGCCAAATTATATCACCAATATTATGCAGAACAGTTTTAGAGATGCACGCCTCCCATTTTTAGAGAGATTAGAGTACCAAGGCTTCTCACCGGTGGAGCTGTTACCGGCTTTAGACTTCGAAACATTTATCCACTTGGCAAGGTCTTCGGTTCCATCCGATAGACCAAGCATCGACCGAGCATATTCCTCCTCCAATTTGAACTCAGACCCCATATACTGAACTTTTTTTTTCCTTGAGATCGTAGAAGTTCAAAATGTACTTAAACCACCTGACGTTCTTAGTCGTTTGAAATTTGCTTGACCACTGAATATGGTCTGAAGTAGTTTCTCAAACAGCGTGGTATTAAAGGATTGAAACAAAGATTTTTTTGTAATCTTCGAGTAATCTCTCATCTAAAGTTCTCATTAAGTTTATCTTAAGTAATCCGGAAATAACACCTAATTTTTCTCGGTTTCCCCTGCCCTTCTCCTTCTACAACTTCGCCTAGGAATTGAAGTAAACTTTCATTATGATGTTAAAATACTTCACCCCAAACCTCCGATCATTTGCTACGGAGGGACAATTGATTTTAAATCAATATTAATGACGGATAAATTATTCGTCGTTATTTTTTTTCTTTTTTTTAAATGTGTTGGTCAACCTATTAACTACGGATAAAATTATTCGTCGAGAATTTCGCGACGCCTTAGCGACGAATAGGCAAAAACCGCGTATCCGTCGGTACAAAGGCCGATATGTTGCAAAGGCCCTTTCTGTAGCAAAATAGTTAAATTATTGTATGGGGTGTCTCTCGGGACTCTCCAAATATAACAGGACTTTTATGAGATTAAGAAAATAAAGAATAGCCCGTAATTGAATGTATTTGTTTTATTTAGAAAATCATGCCCCCACCGACAAAAAGAACCAAGTTACAAAACTTTGAGCCAGCGGAGCCTCCTCCACGAGAAAAACCTCCGAATGAATATCAAGATAAAAACACAAGGGCATATATGATAGCTATGAGAATGAGGATTCTATAGAGAAAGAGCCAAAAACAAGGTGAAGGTAAGGTTCCTCCTGGTGAGGAAATGAAATGTGTGATTGTGACCACTTTGAACGACCGTTTTAACTATGATTTTGCGTAATATTGTTATATTATGCTTATTACGTGATTTGATGGTTTAATAGGTCCAATTACCCCATGTGAAAGAGATTATGACGATTATTAGATGAATAATAAAAAAATAAGGCGAATTAGAAAAAGTAATGATGGATGATCATTAAATCATATAATTAAGGAGATATAATTAAGGAGGTATAAGTATTCAGTGAAGAAGTGCGACCTGCAAAGCTTATTCGAAGTACTAAAATACTTCAAAAGTGAAAATATTACTTCTTTTTATATATTTATATTATTATTTATAATTATATATCACTATAATACGCATAACGTGGTCTAATATTATAGTCATATACTATTAGTAGATCTATGAACCATTCATAATTTATATGTCAACTTATACACGTTCCGAGCACAAACTTGTAGCAAATATTCCACGAGTCTATTGAGGTGACATTTATAGTTAAATTAAAGACCACCCGAATTCGTGGATGCTTAATTAAATGATCATGTGTATATTTCATTCTATTAAATTACCCAAATTATTTACAGCTTAGTGTCTAGCTAGCTCGCAAAACTAAATTACTTGTACACAACACAACGTTAATCTTCTAGTGAATAGTGATAATACAAATTCAAATTTTAGCTAGCATACGCAGATTAGCAATCAATCTCGACATGGCTACCGAGCGTTCCAAGGTGATACCTCGTGTTCTTATTGTCTCACGAAGAACCCTCCGCAAAAACAAGTTTGTTGATTTTGTTGGTACGTTCTTCAGCTCATCGATTAACATTTATTTCACTTTCGGATCTATTTCGAACTTGAGAGAAAATGAAACGTTTCAAAACTTTTATGAATGTAACATATTTAATGTTCCGAAATAAAATTTAAAATGTACAAAAGAGAACATCTTTTGAGTATGTTAAAGGGTTCTAAGATCATAGTTGAAATTGTTAGCCAGATGTAAAGCATGGTTCATCTTTAATTCCTGTGTGTTGCTGATACTATAAATGGTCATGGAATTTGGCTTTACTTTCTTTGGTTTGTTACATTTTTCAATGTGCAGGGGAATATCATCTGGATCTCATAGTAAAGTACGGGGCGGTCCCAGTTACCGTTCCACGAGTAGCCGGAGTAGACATGTTGCTCGACAGCTTTGAGCCAATCCATGGCGTTCTTCTTTGCAAGGGAGAAGACATTGTTCCATCCCACCATGAAGACGAAACCGGACTCTCTAGACTGTCATGTGAAGAACTGGAAGAGGTGCGCATGTTGCATTCAAGTGACACTGCGATAGACAAAGAGAAGGACTATTGAACTCAGACTTGCAAGACTCTGCCTCGATCGAAATGTACCTTATTTGGGAATCTGCAGGGGATCACAGCTCCTGAATGTTGCGTGTGTTGGTACCCTTTACCAAGATATTGGAAAAGAATTAACAAAAAAATGCCTGAGAATCAGAGAGTGGTGCATATGGATTATGATAATTATGATGGTCATTGACATCTAATTCGTGTATTAGAGGACACTCCTTTGCATGAATGGTATAAAGACTCCTTGGATGGTGAGGGAATGGAAGTTTTGGTTAATAGTTATCATCACCAAGGTGTTCAGAAACTAGCTCAGAGATTTGTGCCAATGGCATTCGCTCCTGATGGTTTGGTCAAGGGCTTTTATGATCCAGATGTGTATTGTCCTGAGGAGGGTAAGTTCATAATGGGACTTCAGTTTCATCCAGAACGAATGAGACGGCCTAATTCTGATGAGTTTGATTACCCTGGATGCCCATTCGCTTATAAGGTCTTTCTTCTCTACACCCACGATAACTTTGTAATCACTAATCAGCTAGATTATATTTGACTATGCATTAATGCCTGGTGTTTTGCTCTTTGATTGTTGCAGGAGTTTGCAAAGGCAGTGGTTGCCTATCAGAAGAAGCTCAACTGCCTGACTAGTATACGCAAGCCTTTAAAACTTGACGGATAGATAGAGAAGAAGAGAAATGTTTTACTGAGAAGCTTTACACTTGCTAGAAATATTTTTGAAAGATCACATGGGGTCAACTCAACAAAAGTGTCTGAACTCGAGGCTGGTGTAGAGTCTCTTGAGGTATATTCAGTTAATTGATACCATCAGTTTCAAGTTATTACTTACTCATTTCCCTAGCTCATTATAACTCGTAAGCACGGTGCAAGATAAGTGGTTGCAATAGTACTACAAATTGGTTATGCTATCCTTGCACTAAAATTGTATCATATCTTGTGTAGTCAAACACAAGTCCGTCTTTACAACGAGCAACAAGTTTGAAGCAGATGGGTACAACTGCAACAATCAATGCGTCTTTGTATTTAGACAAATTTAAATTGAACGAAGAGAGGGAGAAATTAGCCAGGAATGTGATGGGCAAACTGTCAGCAGAACAACTATCTGATCTATTGGAATTCTACCAAAAGATGGGAAAAATATCTTCAGAAGTCTTGGAAAAAAAATTTCATGGCATAGCAATTGAACGACCCCTTTGATCTCAAGTTTCGCTCTTGTTTATCTGTATGTACCATTTTGTGTGGAGAAGATACATCAGCAGGAAAGTTGAATGATCAATGTTGTTAAGTATACAAGTCTATTATCTTAGGATCCTATTTAGGACTTTGTTGATTTCTTATGTAAGCTTTGACTGGTTTAACTGAAACTATTTGTGTGCATATGTCAATTATGAGTTATGAGTACTGTTCAAATCAGTCAATCAGAATGTGCTATCCTTAAGCTAGATGAACTGGTAGGACAGGATACAGTCACAACTGACACAGCAAGATTTAGCATCATTTAAGTACTGATCAAATGATTTGGGTAAAACATTCAACAACATAATAGATTTATCCTCGATCATCTTCGTTCTCAACATCTGTGTTTTCAAGATCAAGTTATTTGTTTATAATCTAACTGATCTGTCTTGATTCTTGTCTTCCACCATCCTGTAGAAGTAGAGTCTTTACTTCATATAAAGTTAATTTGAAAGTGATTTTGCCACGTAGATTGAAAGTAAGTGTGTATGTACTAGAGACAATCATTTATAATTATAATATGTACTATGATTACATTCGGTTTATTATTGTGTAATGATATTGTTATTGGCATTGCATTTATAATTGAATTGATTATTTAGTTATTTAAATAATTCGATAAGAACTATGCGATTATCACCAAGTGTGTGAGAACTCGAATGACTTAATGTAAGTCCTAAAATAGTTTCAATCGAGTGTCATTTAGATTTGAGATATTAATGACACGTTAGAGATTGGCATGTGATATGCTTCATATTCTTGGAGAATGTAATAGCTCTCACAACTACAAATGACATCGTCATTCATGATGGATGCATGGACACCTTAGAGGGTGTTGGTAGACCCGTCGAGAAACCATTTGGTTAATTCTATTCATGTCTATGAAAGTATCGGTGTGTAAGTTGATCTATTAGTCCTTTGACTTGAGGTCAATACTACTACATGTGTGAAGTCTTGTACTTTTACCATGACCAATGCTTGCACTCCTAATGGAGTAGATATGACATGTGTTGGGTACACCACGGAGCACATGGGAGTAGTAGTTGAGCCAAGATAGGATTCATTCCTCGCAATAGACATTGGAGAGAACACTTTACATCTCATAGTTAGGTTGATGGTTAGTTATTGTCCAATACATTACGATGTATACAAAATAGTGTTTGAATATGATCGAGGATCAACTGACAAGATTGAGAAAGAAATGACTAAGTTATTGGAATATACATGAAATCAAGTTCCAGACTTATTCGAGTATTCGTGAATGAAATGACCGTATCATCATTAGAGCTTTACATTACAGGTGGTTTGTATATCCTCACAAATGTCCTTAAATATTAATATTGTTCGGTAAATTGTCTAGAAGTTTCACCGTGAATTTAATTGGATTAGTACTTAATATATAAGGCCCTATGGATCACATTATATGAAGAATACTTTACCAAACAAGGGATGTTGATAAATATTATTTATTGTAAATAATTAGAATAATTTTAATTTGTTTAAATTAGAATTGAACAATTAAAATGAAGTGTTGTACTTGAATTAATTTAGAATTCAAATTCAATAACTTAAAGCTGGGCTTCAAGTTAATTGACCAAAATAAAAAACTGATATGGGTAGGAATGATGTTGGACAGTTTGGTCCACAAGAGAACTTCATGGGGCACGTTCTCATCATGGCAATGGCCATCAATTGCCTTGATCAGTTTGTGATTTTCACTTGCCATTCGTTCGTTTAGTTTTCTTTGGATATATGTTTTCAGTTTTGTGTGTGTGAAAAATTAATAGGATTAACTTTTCCATCAAAATCACAAAAGGACAACAAACGGAGAAGAAGACAAGATTAGATATTGTTATTTTAAAAGCACTTCTTAACATTCACACATAAAAACATTCAAGCGTTCTTCTTGGTAAAAAGGAACTCCTGTGGACACAGAGGTTTGAAGAGAAATAAACAGTCTGGATTCACATGAGGCTTGAGATTTGCTTGAAAAGTATCTCGAAGCTGTTGATTATACGGAGAAGGAAATTGACCAGGACTTTGCTGACCCGTGTTGCAAGCTAACAGCTGCCAACTAAAATTCCTAATAAAGTAAGATTTTAGTTTATTCGAGCACGTGTTAAATTACTGTTATCATGTTAATCTAAAAAACTTTAAAATTCTACTGTGTGTGTTTAGAGTACAATCTGACCGAATATATCAACAGTAGAGAGCTTACAGTTCCAAGCATAGATCATCAGCTATCTTTTTCCTAGATACTTCTCTCAACGCTTTATCACCAAGGCACAAGCTTGAGAATCTCAATTCTTCTTTTCTTCGTTCAGGTGAGTAGGCATGCATCTCTTCAGTGCCTTCAACAACATGCAAAACCATGTTTCACCAATTGAACTTGCATCTTATTCTATATAAGTCAAATGCATTCTTCCCATTGAACTCATCTAAGTCGAATCTTGTTGAACTCATCCTGAACGATCATGCAGAGTAACTTCCCATAGAAGCAGAGTAACAAAATACAAAAGGTTAGCATTTATACACGACGGATGAACTTGAAGAGGCGTAACCTCAATCCCTATTCAATCTACGCTTATGCAAGAACGCTTATTCTTGGAGTCTCTATGTGACTTATGCTTATATTCCTGAAAAATGTTACGCACGTACGAGTACCACATTCTGAATTGCTATGAACAGTAAGGTCAATACCCTGACGAGGCATCCAGAGTCCAGAAACTCAGAAAGGCACCACAGACATAATATAACATCTGTTTCTGTTCTAATCTGCACAACCATTATATACTGATTTGGCATATCAATTTAATTTCCAGCTGTTGATTTGATTTTGATTCTGATTCTTATTTGCCGGGCCAAGTTACAAAGTGTCAGTATGTTATATAGAAGAAGAAAAATTCTTTCTTCATAATTTAATTCCTCTCCATTCTCCCAATATCGCAACCAAATAAAGTATTAGGATGTACTAGTTCAAATGTCCAGATTCCCTGCTCAAGTAGTATATAGTATATCATAGTATATAGTACATGAAACCATGTCTTTGGTGGGTATATAACTATAGACATGCATGGTTGGTACTTGGTAGTTGGTACTTCACAATTTCTTTCATAAATTTGTCAGCAATTTCTTTATGTTTCATCTTATCCACTAGCTAGCTAAACATTTAAACATAAAATCTAGACCCGAATAAGTCTTTATATAATATGGAGAAACCTCTAATCTTCCAGTTTCATTTGTGTCAGAGTTTAGGCTAAACAAGAATTGCAGCACCATTTTTCCCTATACGACATCTTATAGCCGAGGAAACTAAGTGTAGAACCTGTCAATCTATCAAATTGACGTATCTATATATTCTTGCCGAAGAATTTTACAATACCCCTCCAACTTCATTTGTCTTGTTCTGCAGCTATTCGTTCAATTGATCAATCTGGGATAGCTCTAGCTTTTGCCCTAATTTGGACTAAATTTGGGGATTCGACTTATCCTCTGTTTCTGGTCCAATGCACAATCCAATTAGATGCTTACTATCATTTCCCTCCCTGGCTAGCTCTGATGTTATCAGCTACAACTGCACATCTTGCTAAAAAGAATTTCTTAGTGTGCATTTTATAAAAACCAACTTAGAAGTTTATCGGTAACTCGGTCAATTTTTTATTTTAAGGAATATGGACTTCACTAATTTCAATACTACATCGCATTATTATCGTTAGTACACCATTTAAAATTTGACAAATGACACAATTAATAATTAAAAAATAATTAAAAAACTCTTTAATAATTCAAATGACTAGAATAACAATTAATTAAAATCTTTTATGTAATTACTTTTAGTAAATAAGAAATTAATAAAAAATAATTCTCTCCCCTCAAACTACCACCAGCACCACCATAATCTCCGGCCACCACCACCATCTTCGATCACCACCGTCAACATAGTTATGGTTAATGAAAGCTTTCCAATTATCCCATGACATTTAAAGTATCGGTGTGCTCAAACTCTCGCTATAACCGACCTCCACAACTATCAACTCCGGCCACTGGCCACCATTGTTATATATCTGAATCTGGGTACAATGCTACGACAATATGAAAGAATGTTGCATCGTCAAGAATTTATTCTGACATTTCTCCCATTTAATAATGATACATCGATATGAAAGAATGTTACAACGTCAAGAATTTATCTGACATTTCTCCGTCTAATAATGCTACAACGATATGAACGAATGTTGCGGCTTCTTTTGTTTCTGATGGCGGCACAATGCTGCAGCGATATGAACACATGTTGCAGTGCCACAATTTAAGGTTGTGAACGTACATTATATGAATTTAGAACGTATATACTCATATATATACATTAAATAACATAATATATTAACTTGAATTCGTTTATCTGTGAAAATAATTATGAAACATATTCATATGCATGTAAAAGTTATATTTTATTTAATAGTTTAAGTAGCAATCGGTCAACTATCTTTAACTTTAACTATAAAGTACTCTTAAAATATAAAGTAGTAAGTTATATTTAATAAAATTATATAAGAAAAGATTAATTATTAGATTTTTAGTATGGACTTTTATGGAGTTATTTATTACTATAGTTCCAAGGTAATTTTTAGTCAAAATAAAAGACAGTTCATCGCAAATAATAAAATTTGATGATTTCTTTTTATGTAGTAAAAAATTTATATTTGTGACAAATAATCATTTCTCATATAATTAGTTTGCTTGAATATGCATTCCTTCATTCTAAATAAGCTTTTTTTTTTTTTGGACAAACTAGAATTTTAACCTCTAATTAATCTTAAAATAAATTGAAGAATGTTAATTATAGTTTACATTTAATACATACATTTTTACAACCCCATTAACAATTCAATTTGAGTATAACAGACAATCATATATTCACACAAAAGCCCCTGTTAAAATTATCTAGTTGGATACTCACACAAAAATACAAAGCACATGTGTGATATCGTAAAATTGTACAAATAATATTTGAAATTGAAAATGTATTGGTAACAACTACACTATTTATTCATTTAGTTTTAATTACATGCATGAACATGTATGCCTAATTATTTGATTGTATAAGTTACATCCATTTATGTGAACGACCCCCAATGATTACGCTACCAACATTTAGACATGATCAATCGACCAACTAAATTCTTCAAATTAGTTGGACATGTTTAATGATTCTTGCGACCATCTACACAGAGTAAGTTGAACCACTCTACTTTGTTAGATATGTTAGCGTAGTTAACGTTATATAAGTTTAATCAATGTCAACAAGTGAAATGTATCAACAAACACAAACAATAGCTACAAAATTTTATCATTTGAGCAATTCAATGAAGTAATTAGAGCATTCAAATAATTTCAAAAATGTTGAGAGCGTAATCTCAATCAATAAATCCCACTACAAAAAATAGCGAAATTGCAACAGAATGGGACGACGGAAGCTATTCGTCGGAAAATTCGCGACGAATCGCTAAGAATAGCGACAATAGCTATTCGTCGCTAAACTTAGTTGACTCAAAAAAAAAAAATTACCGAGGAATACATCTATTCATCGCTAGGCACCGACGAATAGTTTTATTCGTCGCTAAGTTACCGACGAATAAATCTATTCGTCGGTATTTAGTCGACAAAAAAAAAAAAGGAAAATCAAAATATACCGGGTGGAGCGACGGATAAATCTATTCATCGTGATCTATTCATCACTAAAACCCAAAAAAAAACTTATATATATTCACCCACAAACAGCCTCCAGCCTCCATATCATCTCCTTCCTTCCTCTTTCTCTCCCATTCTCCCTTCTTCCACCACCTCTCCTTCCTCCTCCACCATTCCCCCTTCCTCCACCACCTGCCACCGTCCACCGCACCTCCTCCACCACCTCTCATTCCTCCTCCACCGCCACCATCTACCTT
>JAYMSP010004835.1:0-15172 GCA_036897095.1 Plantago elongata
GCTTCTCTTGCTATCCAGGACTACAATAGGAAATCGGTATGCTATTCTTTATAATTTTTATCTATCAATACTATTTTGTATTTATTTTAACTCTAAAACTAATATTAACTTTTCTACCAACAGGGCACTGAATATAAGGTTTTGGCTGTAGAAAGGTGTATGTATAGTGTTTCCCAGGGGCGCACTTTTAGCATCACCTTTACAGCTTGTTGGGGTATGACGAATACTTATCGAGCTCGCATATGGGACAATCCACTCTATAAGAAGATGACTGTAATCTCGTGCAAGCTGAAGCCGAATACCCCAAGTATACCAACCGAGAAGGAGATGGAGGTAGAAAGTTCTGAGAACTTGCTGGGGGAAAAACTAGCCAAAAACTCTAACGAAAACATGAAACCTGATGTGTTGACAATGATATCAGAATTGAACAGTCGCTCAAATGAACAGTTGATGGAGTTGATCACGAACACCAAAAAGGATAAGAATATGCTGCTGAAGAAAGTTCGGAAGTATTTTGAGGCTATCATCAAAAGTGAGGTAGTAATGCTAGTTTGTATTCATTTAATACTATTTGAATTTGTTCTGAATTTTCCTACAGGTACTCTATATATGTAGGCATTTTATTTCGCTCTCAATTTTTATGCATAAATGGAATGAATTTGATATAGGATTTCCTGATAAAGTCACAAAGTTATTTGTCATTTGAGTGTGTCTCTGAAACTCAAAAGGTATTAATAGGTTATTAATTGTAATTGTTTTATATGAGCATATATAAGATTGTAAGGCTATGTAAAATAATATAAAAATGAAACAATGATCAAAACAGTCCAATTGGACACTGGTCTGATGAAATCTGTGTGGTGGTTGCACCGGGTCACTGATTTTCAACTGTGGTACATAGGAACTTCTTTGGCAAAAATAACTCGGACCAGTTACACCTGTCTAGGTTGTTGGCTGTTTGATGCTGCATATTCTTTTGTTTTTGGTTCCATTGGGCTGTCCATTGACATACTAACACAAATAGTCTCTTCTAAGTTTGAACCATTGAACCTAGCGTTGAGAGATATGTAGGAATTTGATATCTAACTGCATTTTGATTTTATATGTAGGGATTCAAATGTTGTAACTATCCCGGTCACATACCTGGACTAACTTATTTGAAGCCAAGGCTGAAGATAATTATCCAGAGCAATAGATACCCAGAGTGCTACAGACATGCACGGTTCATGGCCAAATTGGCTATGGATTATTACTTCAGAGATCAGGTAAATCTGGAGTACATATTTTATCTTGATTTCTTTATTATTTTTACCTAAATGTCATTCTAAGCTATGGTTTGAAACCCGGCGGGTTGAACCGGTATTCGGAAGCTTGAATGGTCTGAAACCCCCCCAAACTTGGAACCCGTAAAAGACCGGGTAACTCGGCAAAAAACCGGTACATAAATGGTTTGACCCGGTTTGATTATTTTTTAGGACAACCTTTAAAGATCTGCTCCTTCCCGTTGATACTTCCCTCTGCTACAGTTCCAGAATTTCCAGGGTTTCACATAGGCAGCAGATCCATGGAAAACTAAGCAAGGCCTTAATTTTTTAGTTTTTCTCAGCACTTCTCCTATCTGTGCTAAGTTTTTCTTAGTAATTCTATGAGTATGGTTGTAAAAGATGTAGAGTTTGAGCTTTGAGGACAATCGGAGTTGTATTTGATTGTTAGTGGAGAAGCAGGTAGAAGGAAGATAAGGAGAAGAAAAAGGTAGGAGGTGCACTGAAGTACTGAACAAGAAAAATTAGTATACAGTAATACAAAGACCCAATGCAAGTAGTAATTCGTAGCAGTACTGTACTGTCTACACAAAGACCAAAGCAAGTAAGACAGCATTAATCTTAAGGTTCAATTGGTTTGATTAGTGATGAAGATTTATTAATGGTTTTGTTGATATATTAGTTCTTTTTAGTGTAAAATTACCACTAAATTTTTTGAGATAAAGTCCATTATAATCCATATTTAATCATTGTGATCTTCCTAAACGTTTGAATAAATTCCCTTTCACTTGAAATAGTGGAAATGGAACCACATTTTATATATCATATTTTTTAAAATTTTATTAGTACATTAACCCGATTTGACCCGGGTTGAACATCCCTTAGTAGGTAGGCCGGGTTGATCGCCAGGTCCGAGTTTCAAAACATAGATTCTAAGCACTGATATCATACATCCGTCATATTTGTTTTGCAGATTAAGGTTAAGCTTCATGAAGTGGCTGGCATCAACATGTGGAAGCAATCAAGCTGTTCTTATGTGTATTATATGTCCTTCACAGTTAGGGAGGTGCATAATGATAGTTGTAAGGATGTGGCACTTCAGGCTAAGTTGCAGGACAAACAACATAGCATTGAAGTCATCTTCTGCAGGCCAGCTCGTTAGGCATGCATATATGTCTTGGCTGGTTGAAAACTTATACTATGCAATTATTTATGTTTTGTGTAATTGCTAAAAGATTGTCATTTAGGCAGAAAACCCTAACTTATGATGTGGTTTATGATCTGGCAAGATTAACTTATGACTCCTGATTATGATCATTATGTTATGTGAACTGGAGTTTTGTTGACGATGTTGTTGTTTAATGTGTTTGGTCGTTTTTATGGTATTGGCTCGTCTTAGCATATGGTTTCTGTTGGTTGTAATTGAATGGACATTAACAATCAATTTTTTCTTTTTTAGGGGAGCATTCTTTTTCCAGTTCCAGTTCACCATGTACAGTATAACAAACCAATCCTCCAACACCAAAGTTATCACTCAGATAACATAACTGATCATTCAAATAATACATTAAGAAAAAAAAACAAATCAATCAAATTTAGTTCACAGTTCAACCATATATGAACAAAGGATGAATTAGACCATCTCCATCCACGTGAATGATTCCACTCAATCTCTGTTGAGTTCAATTCTATTTTATTTTAATAGTTATTTCCAACATCATTATTCATTTCATTAATTTTAAATGTTATTAATTAATTTTACGAAATTACGCTAATACTTTTTTTATATTACTTGAAAATAAGAATTACATTACTTCAAAAAATTACAAAACTTAAAGTTGAAAACTACTAACACTTAAAATTAAAAATTACAACACATCAAATTGAAATAACAAACAGATGAAATAAATGTACAAGAAGAAATGAGACTAAAAGTAAACAAAATAGAGTAGAAGAAAAGTGAAAAGGGTAGAAAACAATGTGAAAAAAAAAGTAGTTGGGGCGCTTGGAATTTTGGACGCAACGCAGCGCCCAACGTTGAGATGGTCTTACCATACAAAAATCATAAGTTGAGTAACAATAGACTAAGCATACAAATCGTCTGGAGTAAAGAGCAGTCGAGTGAACAAATGCGTCGAATTCCTAGCATCATAAAACATACCAGATCCATGTATTGAATGGGGAAGAAGACCAGATCTTGGCCAGTGGTAATCGAAACTGGCAACATCATTACCGAATACAACAAAAGTAAATCCAAATCTAATCTTACGTTAGGACTCCATACCTGTCCATCTTCCCTTCGTCACAAAGTCTCCCTATTTTTGTTCTGCCCGAGACTTGAACATGGAGTCTGTAGCGGCCCGGTTTCGGATCGAGGTCCGGACGTCAAGGATTATGCCAAACTTCCAAATACATAAATATTAAAGTAATAATTATTACAGACCCCAAATTTAATTTACTAAAACAACAGTTATTACACACGTCTACAAGAGCAGCAACGGAATAACAATGACTAGTATCAGTCTGTCTGTCTGTCTATCTACCCGGCCTCTCTTCGTGCTCTAAACCTGAGAATTCAAAGTTAAACAGGAAGAGCGTAAGTCAACAGATTTAGTGAGGATAATCAAACAAGTATAAGAAAATGCATGAATGCAACAGGAATGATCAGGCAATTTTAAAAAGGGGAAACCGTTAACAGACAGGCAGGATCATAGCAAATGAAAGGTGCTAGATTCACAGTACTGAAACAGTAACTGTCTTGGACTAGACCAAACTGATCAGGTATTGGTCAAATAACAGGATAGAGTAGTGATCTCCAGGGAGTTGCATAAAATGATGGGCAACGACCTATCGCAACACATAAATAGGACCGTTTGAATAGTCCAAACAGGCAGACAGGAGCCCGAAAGAATAGCGCTGCAGACCGCTTTATAGAAGGGAGTTGCATAAAATGATGGGCAACGACCCATCGCAACACATAAATAGGACCGTTTGAATAGTCCAAACAGGCATACAGGAGCCCGAAAGAATAGCGTTGCAGACCGCTTTATAGAAGGGAGTTGCATAAAATGATGGGCAACGACCCATCACAACACATAAATAGGACCGTTTGAATAGTCCAAACAGGCATATAGGAGACCGAAAGAATAGCGCTGCAGATCGCTTTATAGATATTGTCAAACAAGTCGACTAGGACGGTTTCCCAAGTCGACCAGGACACAACAAAACAAAACAAAACAAAACAAACCAAACCTGGACAGGAACACCAATTCTGCTACAATGGAACAAACAAAAATAGAACCAGTAAAACACAACAATACTCCTTAAGACTATGAAACAAATTGCCGAATTATCTCAAATTTTAGAGTCTCCTTCGGGAACCTATCCCAATCCGAGTAAGTGTAAGAAGAATTCACCAGGTTTTATTTCTCACCCACAACTAAGTGTTGTATTTCAGAGTTTCAAAGATCTCCGAAGCATCCAGATTTTCTCCTCTAAATTTTTCATGTTTCTTGCATTCCAAATAAGTCAAACAACACAATGGCAAAAGATCTTCCAAACCTCTTTCGATTTTCCACGAATCAACTCAATGAATTTTGAGATCTGTTCTGTCAAACTTGCTGCCAAAAAAATTGGTAATCCAGCCAGCCGTGAATCAGCTTCCAGACTTGCGCAACAAAGCTACAATTGAAAAACAAATGAAGGGTGCATGTTTTCCTCTTTACAACCTCACAAATTTTGCAGAAAACCTGATCATCTTGACTGATAATATTTCTTCTTTCGAGGTTAGGGAGAGTCGGAATTCTGTCTTGTAGAAGTTGCCACACAAATACTATTATTTTTTGTTGGAGCCCATTTGTTTCAAAGATATTTCTCCCAATCTTCTTCATCTGCCACTGCTCCCCTCTGTTCTCTTTCGCAATTTGATGGTAGCCATCCTTCACAGAGTAACAAGCCTTCTTTGAAAGCATTCATGTCCATGCATCTTATGTGCGTTGAAGTTGAACCTGTTCAATAAATCCATTAGATCATTCAACTGCTCCTTTTCCTAAACGAAAAGAGCCCTATGCTAAGCCTAAGTTCCTTGTATTTCACCTTCAGTCAATCTGATTATGCTATCAATTAAACACTATTTTTTCATTTCCAAACTTAAAAGACGGGGAAACATATCATGCAGACGCAAACTATCCACTATCCATCTATCCTCCAAAA
The DNA here is from genome assembly GCA_036897095.1 of Plantago elongata. NCBI lineage: Eukaryota > Viridiplantae > Streptophyta > Magnoliopsida > Lamiales > Plantaginaceae > Plantago > Plantago elongata. Next base: position 5,475 of record JAYMSP010004835.1, read on the forward strand.
ATGCAATGTTAATCCCATTCCCAACAACTTTTTCTAATTAAGTTAAGCCCATACCAAAACCACTCGCAACACCCTACAAATTTAAATAAATCTCTCCACCATGAAGACCACGATTTATCCCAAGCTTTCCCTTCCCTACATCGCTCAACCGAAGTCACCAAATCGCCATATTTTGACACTAACAGCCTGCTCCACAAAGATTATTTTCCTACTAATATTTTCCACACCCACTTCCATAAGAAGAATATTAAAAAAAGGAGTAGAAAGTAATTCCTTCTCGCTGGACAGCTGCCGTCGTCGGAGAAGAGAGGAGGAATTGATGATTTTGTTTGCAAAGTCAATATCAATCCAGTAGAAACAAATAGCTGATGTGTCTGCTCTGTTTTCTCTTATAAGGTAAGTCGGGGCAAAATTGTAATTTTCTCCCACCAAATTCCTCTAAATTCTTCATAATGTGCCTTAATTCTACGATTTCTTTTATCGGGGCCGCTACTCAATGAGGAGCGTAGCGGTCGCTACAACTGCTTTTGGCCAGAAGCGGCACGTGCAACATTGGATTAGTTCCTAAGACGAGCTGCATTGTAGCTCGTCACATGTCCTTGATGCGCCCGACGCGTCAGTTGCATTGCAGATCCATCTGACGTGCAACAGGTGCGTCAGTATCCTTCCCCGTCACGCCCGTTACATAGTGACGGGGGACACAAATTGGCAGCAATTAATCGGCTGCTACCACTTGTCACACATTTATCTTTATATTTTCTTTTAATCTTTTTTAGTTTTGTCCGATTTTAAACGCAAATAACTTAAAAAATAAAAATAAAATAAATAAATAAAAAATCACCAACGTCTTTGTCTTTTCGAGATCTACAGATATATATCACTCTTGAGTATATTTGAAATATTCCTTTTCGAGCTCATTTTTATCTTTTAATTAAACTTAAAATTATAACACGAGTTAGAAAAATGTAATTTTATTGATTTTAACTCCTAAATATTTTTATAATATATCAAATATATTTTTAAAAATAAATAAATTAAACAAATTAAGTCGAAATGTTAGTGCATAATCTCTTGAGCAGGTAGTCTAATATTTCTTATCTCCCTACCATCATCCTTGTAAATTCAGCTAACATTGGACTAGTAACAGTGAAGATGCAGTGAACACACAAGGAAATTGTTGACCATGGAGAAGACTCTGGGATTCCTCTTATCTGCAATTTCGATTTCCTTGTGCGTGATTCTCTTCATCAGTCCAGCCGGAGTTACAGCAGGCGACATAGTTCACTCCGACAGATCAACACCCAAGCAACCCGGCTGTGAGAATGATTTCGTCCTGGTATTTTCAATTTCACTTCATTTCTCCACCTCCCACTTCATTATTCTTCTAATTCCCTATCTGGGTTGCTCTTTTTTACTTCTTAATTGGCCAAAGATTCGATCTTGGACTATGGGTAATGATCTAAATGCTTTCTTTTTGGTCTACTTATCAATAATGTCTGTTTTGCTGTGTGTAAATGGGTATTCAATGATTCATGTACTTGTTGACTTTCAGTTCATATTGAACAACAGATTGTTTTTACTGAACATAATTGACCTATTGAGGATTGTGTTAATTCTTGTGGTTTGCTTATATGAGCTTGTCTTTCCAAATTTCTTTCTTTCTCTTTTCTTTAGAGCAAGTAACTGTTACTTCAAGAAGAAAACTTTCGGAACGTGTGACACAAACTCAGACTTGATCAAATCCATCTACCATCACTCTATTCCTGCCTGTATTATCGTGTTTTCTTTTAATTGTAGTAATCATTGTTACTTTCTTTGTTAGGTAAAAGTTCAGACATGGGTTGATGGAAGAGAAGGCAAGGAATATATTGGTGTTGGTGCTAGATTCGGCACCAGCATACAAGCGAAGGAGAAAAATGCAGATAGAGTGAACTTAACTCTGTCAGATCCCAGGGATTGCTGTAGTTCTCCTAAGAAAAAGGTGGATAACTGCGTTGAAGTACATGTGGCTGCTTTCAATTAATTATATCATATCAGGTATTAATTTTGGGTTTTATATTCTCGTGAATCTTAGTTCACTGGAGATGCTTTAATGGTAGATCGAGGCAATTGCAAATTCACGCGCAAGACAAATTTTGCTGAAGCTGCCGGTGCCTCAGCAGCCCTCATTATAAATAACCAGCAAGGTAATGCCAGTTTAGCTTAAGCAAACCAGTTGTTTTGCTTTATATGACCTTTGATGACATAGATCATACGAAAATGCTCTAGTTTGGCCGTGCATGATGCTGCATTGCATATCTGGGTGGTGCTAGATTGGGCACTCTGGTTTATGGGCTCTCAAGGAGACATACAAATTCTGATTAGTGCCAGCATTGAGTATATATATGAGGGCGTCTCACATTGGATACAAATTCGACACCGCCATGATAAGTCTGAGCGCGCGCACACACTAGTTGTATTGTATATGGAGCTGCATGAGTGCTACATAGATTCTCCATAACTGGCTTATCTGGTTATTTAAATAATATCTAGCCCACAGTTCCTATTGCTGGTGCACCATACACATTGAAGAACTAAACTATGATACTCAAGCATCACATCATTTAATTTTCACGTCTGAATTCTATAATGTGGGTACTACCATTTTCCTATTTTAAGTAAACAATTTAAAGTTCAAGTCTGCACCAAAAAAAGTAGATTAAATGCATATACATATACCTTTGGTGAACATTTGAGCACCTAATAGATGGCTTATTTCGAGGTGACTTAGGATTGCATTTATGAGAATGAATTTTTTCTTTCTAATAGATGAAGGTTGTGCTTTCCGTTCTCATATATGCTACCTGAATTGCATGGGCTCATTTACTTCACAGAACTTTACAAGATGATATGTGAGGATGATGAAACTGATCTGGATATTCACATTCCTGCTGTCATGCTTGGCCAGGATGATGGAGCTGAACTGGAGAGGTTGTTGACAAATGGTTTATCAGGTGAGATCTTCTGTTTGCTTGTTCACAATCAGGACAGAAAATCCTTCTCAAGAGCTTAACTATTTCATAAGAAAAGATAATCCCTCAATAGTATACCTACATAATTTAAAGGGTGAATTACATCCGTTTCCCCTAATAAAGATTCACTAAACACATTATGATCCCAATATTTAAACAATTACACAGGTCCAAAACCGATTTCCTATGTTGACCTCACCAATCCAATTACGTGAAAATAGTGTTGCCACGGTGGAAATTAAACAAGGAATTTCAATCCATTCAGTTTTAATTTTTTTGAAATGGTAAATTCCTTCCTTAATTAAGTCCACCACTCCCAGTTTGGGCAACCCATCACCTCTTTCAGCGACCCACATCAACCGTGATGAACCAGCATCATAAATTTTCACAAAAATGGAAGCGGTCTCCATACTCCAGGATACCCATACAACAGATCTACCATTATCCTCACAACACACAAATATTTACAACTTCACCGCACTTACGTTTACTTGTTTATTCATTCTTCATCTAAAATCAACCCAACTTTTATTCTTAAACTGAACCGAGGGCTAGTAGTAATAACCCCTAATTGAAATGTATTTGTCATCAGCGGAGTACTTGTCATATAGCTTATTCATACCATACAGCTCCTAAAACTTAGGATGTGCTGAAACACATAATGGTTTGGACAAGGGGCCCGTACCACTGTTGAAACTCAATAGGGAGATGATTTCAGTTATATCCTAACTTAGTGGTTCACCAAATTAGCATGCTCTCCTTTTAGGAATTTAATGCTCAGATGAGAGTGGATATGATTTAGTACTGTGAAAACAACACCAAATGGAACTTTTTAGTTAGTGGTAAAGTATTTTCTAGGATCCAATACACAGAATCATGTGCACGCTAGGTTTGAGTTTTCCGAAGAGGGCAATGGTTATAGACGTACAGGGGAGGCTGGATGGAAGAACATAATACTTCGTTATAATCTCAATATGCCTAACATAACATTCAGCTGGAAGTATCACTTTCCCTTGTTTATGGGCAGTGAATCTCTTGATTAATTTTGCCATATAACATTGCTGGAGTTGCAAAAACAATATGTTTACGTTACAGTTTTACTTGCATGTAACCAAATGATGAGACACATTAAGATTATCTATATCGTACCTTCATTCTCGATCCTTCTGGTAGTGTCTGTGCAGCTTTACTCTCCAATGAGACCAGTAGTAGATATAGCCGAAGTATTTCTTTGGTTGATGGCGGTTAGTACGATCTTGTGCGCCTCTTACTGGTCTGCTTGGTTTGCAAGAGAAGCTGCTATTGAGCACGATAAGTTACTGAAGGTCTGCCATGCTCATGTAGCCTGTTACCCAGCTTAAGAGGAAATTTGTATCCTGGACAACTAAGCATTGACTGCTCTATGATTTATTCTTTTGTAGGACGCAACTGATGAACTTCCAAACCTCAAACGTGCTGGAGGAAGCAGTGTTCTTGATATCACCACGACATCTGCAGTATTTTTTGTCGTGGTTGCTTCATGCTTTTTGCTTCTTATCTACAAATTGATGTCTCACTGGTTCATTGAACTCTTGGTAGTTCTTTTCTGCATTGGGGGTGCCGAGGTAAGGATACATGTCTATTTCACTCTATCAGCTTTACGCCAGATTCCAAACTATAGAAATTGTTTCAGAGTTTCAGAAACACGATGCAAAATTTTAAAATGGGATAAAATTTTAATTAATTTAAGCAGCTTTCAAACGCTCAATTTGTATCCGATTTTCCTCTTCTTTTTTCTTTTCATTCCGTTATAACTTATGGAATGAATAGAGCTTTTCGAAGGCTTTGTACAAAGTTGGAAAAATTTTATGTTCATAATTATGTGATTGGTGTGAGGAAGGAATTGGTGATTGTGTACTTATTTTGTTATATTAAGGATCTCACTGATTTTCTATCTTTTCCTACTTCCAGGGGTTGCAAACATGCATAGTTGTCGTACTGTCAAGGTATAGTGTATGCACAACATTTCCCTACCTAAGAAACCACCAATATGAATAAATCTAGCTGAGGATATCTTACTGTTGTTTGCATGCAAAAAACTTATGCCTGTGGAAAATAAATTGTAGATACAGGGCATACAACTATTATCACTAGTGATGATTGATATCTACAAACAATGTATGACCTACATTTGACAGGTGGTTCAAGAAATCTGCAGAATCTTTCATTAAAGTACCCGTCGTTGGGGCTATTTCACACCTTACATTGGCTGTTGCTCCTTTCTGTGTCGCTTTTGCGACGATTTGGGCTGTGAAGAGACAATCTTCTTTTGCATGGATTGGCCAAGATATTCTTGTAAGCACCACCCTTGTTTTATGAAAGAAATTTTTAATTAAAAAAAGGTTTAGTGAGTTCCTGTAAAAGAATACATAATAATTGAATCTGTATGCATCCACTATGCTCACTGTTGCTAACAGTGTTGTCAATCCCGGATCGCATCGCGGCCGACCAAAAAAATTGGGATAGTGGGATCGCTCTACCTTGATGACCTGGATACTGAAGTTATATAATATAGCAGACATTATAACATAAACATATAAGCTTACAAAAATCCAATTAGTAATATAAAGTTGTAGATGACTCCATAGTGAGTCACAAACAAAGTCCAAGGAAATATATCATGTTTTTTACCCATTCATATATTTTTCTTTTTACGCATTGGTATAATTTTCTTGACTGGTGGTTATGCTATATCTATGGAGTATTAAGATCATAACACAACAATTAAGTACTACTCACTCCGACTGTCTTTTGTTGTCTCACTTTCCCTTTGTGGACGTCAGTCAATGTTGTCTCATACCCAAATTAGCAAAACTAGTAAAGTCTACTCAGCACTATTCTTCTTACTTTATTATCTATCTTTCTATCATACATTTTCCATTCTTTATTGTACTCTTTCCTACTTTAACACCCACTAAACCACTTTATGATTATGTATTCATATTCCTAAAAAAACCACTTAAAAAATGAAACAACATTAGGCGGACAGAAGGAATATTAAGCCAAGAAAACAAGAATCAATAAAATCTCCAATTCAATCTAAGAAAACCTTAACTAAGAATTGATCAATTGAAGTTATAAAAACTAACACACCTTAATTTAATCGGCTCGCTGTAGCAATTGACTGAAATCCGGCTGGCAACAGCCTGTAAATAGGCCGATTTGATTGACGGCTGGAGGAACAAGAATAAGGCAGAAACTTGAGAAAAGCAGACTATGGCTAAATTTGGTGGACTGAGTTGAAATTGGCTATATTAGGTTATAATTGGTGGTAAATGACCAATTTACACCCAAAATTTAATTTCTCACTGGATTCCCAAACCCACCCGGGATTTCCAGCCATGCCAATCCTACCCATGTGCCAAAATGCACCGGGATAGCAGGATCATATGCTATCCTGCAGGGATTGACAACACTGTTTACTAATATCATATGGAATATGATGAGTTATGTCTAGATTAAGAATATCCCTGAGACTGCTTCCGGTAGTAAGAAGGAGATTCGTGTAATATTAGAAAGAATAATATTGTCTTACACTTGCAATGGTCAATAGGTTATATATTTTAATTGTGAAGGTTATATACAAAGTATTTCCTATAAGACCTTAATTGAAAATCAACTTTTGCCATGGTTTAAGATGACCAAGACAGGCTTTCTCATTCCTAAAGGAAAGACTTCTGGTGTATCTGGTAAACCTGATGAAGTTTAATAATTTACATTAAATCATTTCCACACTATTGATATTTAGTGAGAAGTCACAAAATACAAGACAAATATGTAACTTCAGTTTGATAATAATGATAAAGTAATGTAATAAGAAAGATTATACTGTCTCGAAGTTTGTTACATGTGGAGAAATTTCACTTTCCAACAACTATGAAGCGTAGGGACTAGGGAGTATTAATTTTTAGTGAAAATAATAATTAGGTTTACAGAATATCCTTGGGGGATGTAGACAAGCTCAAATTCTTCTACTGAATGAACCCTTAACATTGCTTCTAGTACTCAACTAAAAATCACTAACAACTGGTATGTACTACTGGTATCTTGATAGAGTCCTAAACCAATCACAAGAAAACCAATGTATACGTGCTGACGAGAAAAGACATTCTAAAGATTTCTAGCAGTTAACTTCGAAAACTGGTTGTGAAGCTGATTGTATTACACAGTAAAAGTATTCTTGGCCAATATAACACAGACATGAACCCTTTTGAACTAATATTTATTTCCAAATCGCAGATTGCTTATATGATGTTGTGTACTTTGTTATAGATAGAATTGCTGTCATACCAAACGCACCCACTTCACCCTTGTATCCTTCTTTTTGCCTACTCTTAACTACAAATTATGCAGTAATATATGTCTGACGTTTTATTATTAACTTTTGTTCCATCAGGGGATCGCATTGATTATTACTGTTCTTCAAATAATTCGGATTCCTAATCTCAAGGTAATATATATTAGAGTGGAATTGCAGGTTGTAATTTCCTGGAGAATTCTCATTATCTTTTTCTGTCAAAGAATTAGGAAAAATTTACATGTAGTTCGGATTGACTTACCAGTCAAGACACATCAAATGCTCCATATTGTTTCATACTACCGATACTTTCAGATGCATATGTACATTGCAGTATGCATTAACCTATTTTAGAATGAGCATGCTGCAGACCACGTACTTGGTGTTATGAATAAATTGTGATCTTTATATGGAAGTTCTTCATGTTGTGTATGTTTCTTGTCATTTAAGTCCTGAACTCGAGTCAGTGAATACATGTCAGAAATATACCACTAACATTTTGAGTCAGTGAATACTTGTCAAAAAAGCAAACATAATTCATTAAAGATAAACTAACGGGTTTGGAGTGATAAATTCTATTCTCTTACCTATCCCAGAATCCAAACAATTTGGTTTGTTTGTTAGATTTCTTTAAATTTTATGTGTATACTTGAAGCACGGAGATCTCTAATGTATTGTAGCTGCACTCTTGAAATAAGAAGCATACATCTTGTGTAACTTAACATATTCTTCTCCAGGTAGGTACTGTGCTCTTGGGTTGTGCGTTCTTATACGACATCTTCTGGGTTTTTATTTCAGAGAAACTTTTCAAAGTTAGCGTAATGATTGTGGTGAGTAATTGTCGAAATTCAGTTTCTCACAAAATACTAATGCAATTCATGTCAAGCAAAGAATCTAATATTCTGACGTGAAATGCTTGTTCTAGGTTGCTCGCGGTGATAGAAGTGGCGAGGATGGTATTCCCATGCTTTTGAAAATTCCACGCATGTTCGATCCATGGGGTGGTTACAGTATAATAGGCTTCGGTGACATTATCTTGCCTGGTCTACTTGTCGCATTTTCGCTTAGGTTTGATTTCTGTATTCTTTCACACCTTCCTTCCCCTTCCCCTTGAGAATGCTTTATACCGCTTCATCATCATCATATGTAACAAATTAACCACATTCTTCTTCGACGAGATTCCATCCTAGTACCTCCTGTTTTTTACTTTCAGTGACACTTGTATTTAGTAAATAAAGCAAATGATTGTTAGTGTGGTAAATTTCAGTCCAGGGTAGGTTTTGATTGATATACACTTGACACTTAAGTTCATTTACTAGTTTTGCAAGGAAAAGACATCAAGGGTCCTGTAAATATAATATGCAAAAGTAGATGTAGTTAACTGCTCTTAAGCTTTGGAGTTTGGTCTTGCTCCCTTGGATAATTTGATAAGACTCCTGCTGTCTGAACCAAACCTGAAAACTTAAAAAGTCCTCTTTTCCTTTCTCTATATTCTTGACTGGGACACATTTATCTCTGTTGCAGGTATGACTGGCTATCGAAGAAGAGCCTACGAGGTGGATACTTTGTGTGGACAATGTTTGCTTATGGTTTAGGTAAACAACAATTCGTAATGATCATTGAAAATTCGGTGTAAACTTGTGCCAATATGCTCACATGATCACTCTTTGGTAATGTGGCAGGTCTCCTCATCACTTATGCAGCATTGAACTTGATGGATGGTCATGGCCAACCCGCATTACTTTACATAGTGCCTTTCACACTCGGTAATTACTACTCCTTAACAGTCGAAAATAAACCATACTGAATCTCTGTGTATGTTTCACACGCAGCACGTGTAATGCAAATGCAGGGACATTTGTGGTGTTGGGGCTAAAAAGGGGTGATCTGGAGCTTCTATGGACAAAAGGAGAACCGGAGAGGGTGTGTCCCCATGTTCGTCTCGAATCTTGTTCACCGTGAGATGTTTCTCACCCCGGCCCGTTTTCCTTAACCAAGCTGGCATTCTGGGGGTTGATGTCTTTACGAGTGGCCATACAGGAGAGAGGTTAGTCTAAGGTCCGACACAACTGTACACCCATTCAGATATACTCATTAGTAATTGTTAAATTATTTATTTTTACTTGTATTTAATACTAACCATTTGTAAGTTATACAATGACAAATTTAGTAAATATATCCTTACAATTTGAATTGTAATGTTATAATATATTACAATTTGAATTTTAAAAGATAAAATAATACTTTCCAAATAAATTAATTTTTAACCCAAGAACCCTAATAATGTCTGTAGACGAGCAAAATTCGTCTACTTTAAAATGACATTAAAAAATATATATTATAATATAAAA
>JAYMSP010004836.1:0-15171 GCA_036897095.1 Plantago elongata
TATATATATATATATATATATATATATATATATATATGGTCACTTGTTTTCCGAAAACCTTGGAGAAAAGTGGGCTAGAAAAAAACACCAGCTCGTACATAGATTGCTGGTACCTAACAGATGGAGTGAAGAATAGACATTAAGCTTCTTCCACCTGATTTGGTAACTTTTGTCTAGCAGTCAATCTTAAATTTCGTTACATGAAATCACTCGACTTATTTAGTGTAGCAGTTACTATCATCTACATCACTGATTTTATATACATCAATATAACATTTTATTATATAGTTCAATTGACAATCATGAATATCGCAAATTTAATGAGTTTGTATATCCCTTTTCCAACTTCACTGGTTTACACATGCCTAAAATAAACAATACAATACCATTGAATGGATGATATGTGAATTCTATATAGACAAGTCGAATTTGCATACAACAGCGAGTTAAGTACTTGCGTATAATTGTTGTGCTTCCGCTTTTATTCTTCCTCACCTGAAGTGTTAAGCCGCCACTCACTCGCATAATATGAGTTGGGCAGTCCCAACCAAAACTTGAAAGCTTCTGCCGATCTTTTCCTTTCTACTCTCCTATCTTGTCGTGCCTTTGAGGCATGCTTACTCGTAAACATCCTTGAATGCATCTCTACATAAATCCGCTTATACTTGGTTTTATTGGGATGTATTCCATGTTCCTCCATACAAGCAACAATCTCCAAAGATTTCCTAAAAAATGCTGCCCGAACACAAATATCTGCCAAAGCATCTAACAGCCCTTCATCAGGCTTTAGAGGTGGAATAGCAGGTGAAGAAGAATCAGATTCATCCCCATTTACAACTCTACACCTCTCCTTTATTTCGTTCCAGAGTATAAGTGCTTCACCCGGTCTTCGAGCCATTGCTATAGCACTTACCAAACTGCCGTATGTAGCCACATTTGGATAAACCACATCATCCTTCATCCTCTGAATGATGGTTTTAGCTTCATCTACAAGCCCAAGCTTGCAATATCCTTCAACCAGCATATTCCACGCAACTAAATCAACTTTTACTCTAGGGTCTTTTGTCATCTCATCAAATACCTTTTCAGCTAATTTCGGTTGGCCAGATGAAGCAAAAGCTTTCATCAAGGTGGTGTAACTTATTTTTGTAGGAGCAATACCCCTCTTGCGCATCTCATTAAAGTATGATAACGCCCCCGCACTATCATCAACCATTATACATCCATCAATCAAAGTATTAAAAGAAACCACATCCGGCTCAACTCGTGCCTGGTCAATCATCTCACGCATAAGATCCTCTGCCTTGTCAATCTGCAACTGTTGGCAATACCCCTTGAGAATAATATTATACGTGATGAGATTCGCTGGAATTCCAATATCAGCCATTTCCAGTAGCACTTGCCTTGCCTTTTCCATTGATCCAGCCTTTACAAATGCTGAAATAACTGTGGTGTACGTCACATGGTCAGGATGACTCTTACTATCCTTCTGATACCTCATGGCCTCAAGAGTTCTCACCGTGTCAGCCACACGCCCTGCGATCATATAACCTTTCATTAACGTTGTGTAAATCCTTGAATCTGGCAAAAACACTTCCGTCAACTCAGGTGGCTCATTTATGTCCCCGATCGAATTCGGAAGTAACTTATCGAATACTACACTAGTGTCATTTTCCACCCTTTTCTCACTCTCACTCTCACTCTCATCCTCATCCTCATCCTCATCAGTAGAGTAATAATACAGATCATCATCCTCATCAACGTCATCTTCTTTATTGCAGGCCTCTCTTAAAATCTTGCAAATGTCTTTCCGGCCATCTCTCATGGCCTGGACCAATGTCTCCGCAGTGTCAAGGTCACGAAACCCCACATAAGCCGCAACAAGTGAATGCATAGTGGTGACACAGACCTTCAACCCTTTGTCAATAATCCTCTCCAAAACAAAGACAAGCAAATCCTTCCTCTCAACCCGGGCACACATCTTAATCATCACATTATACGTCAACACATCGGGCTCGCATCCCCACACAGACATTTCATCAAACAGTTGGTGAAACTTGTGAACATCCCCCAAATTCGCACACGCATTCAACGCAGCATTGTAGGCAGCCGTATCCGGCTTACAATCCTTAACAACATCAGAATCAGAAGCGAATGACTTAACCCTCTTGGTGATGGAACGAAAGAGCTTGAGAGCCTGCAAAGGGCCATCATCAGAAGCATTGGATAGTTTGCTTACAACAGCACTCCAGGCTTTGACATGAGGGAGGTAGCCAGACTTGAGCATGGAGTTGATGATGGAGGCGGCATAGAGGGTATGGTTGGACTTTGCGGCTGCGACTGCGAGGAGGCCGAGGGAGTTGGAGTCGAGACGGTGAAGCTGGTTGAGACGACGGAGTCGGTAGATAATGGATTGAGCACGGGTTAGAGAATCAGGAGAGTTGAGATAAGATAGCTGGGAGAGGAGACGGCTGAGGCAAGTCGGGTTAGGGAGGTGTGTGGATTTGGAGTAGAGGAGCCAGGCTTGTTCGGTTTTGCGTTGTTGGAGGAGTGTGAGGAGGTGTGTGTCTTGGCTTTTCGGATTTGTGAGGTGGTTGTTGTTGCTGGTAGCGCTAGTGGTATTTATGTTTCCGGTTGAATACGATCGGAATCGGAATGTTGTTTTTGTGGGAGGGGAGATGAGGAGGGTCGGAGGAAGAGGACCAAGGCGGGGGAAGGTTAGGTTCATTGCTCCATTCCAACGGATAGATTTTCTTGATGATGCTTGCTGATAAGGTTGGTTACTATGGAACTATGTATGGATTGGATACATACATACATTTTTTATTCTTGGATTAGTTGTAGCTTTTATTTTTGGTGGACAACAAAACCACTACGCGCTGATTTACGGTCCGTTCGTTCCCAACTTTAGTCCCCGCCTCGTTTACACCTTAAATTTGGATTATAATAAATAATTTCATCCGTCCCATAAATAATAAAATAATTTAATTTTATACATCTTTTAAGAAATATATATAATATATGGTTAAAAATAAGTTTCAGATATAAAATTATATTTGGTATCAATAATATGTAGTTAAAAATAAGTTGTATTGTTAAGTTTATTTTCATAAATGAAAATTTATTTCATTTTGAAAGTTTTCACTTATAGCGAGACGGATGGAGTACTAAATCTTACAAAGGTACTACTGCAATTTAAAAGTCCATATAGGCCCCTAATTTTAACACATATTATTTAATTTTTATATAACCTATGCTTTAGCTTAGTTTTTACCAATATTTTTTTTAGAAGGAAAGAAGTTATTTTATAACTTCCCAAAAACAATGTTCGTACAATTAGGGGCTGGCAAAAGTGTTCAAGTCCAAAGCCAGTCGCTACGTAAAAATAGACTAATCTAAACAAGGAAAATAAAAAATAATCAACTAATGTCGAAGCAAAACAACAACTTTCCCTCTCCTACATCGAAGCAGAACAATCATGAGTATCTCACGAGAAGTGCTAGCTATATCACAAGGTCAATTGCAATCTACGTCTCATACCAAAAAAAGCTCGATCCGTAGTTGCCAGTCGGCGATGTAAAGTCAACAACAAAATAAATCGAGCCTTTGGTCGGGCTAAATTTTGTACCACCAAGTCCCGCCACACGAGTTTAGGTGGGTTGCTGCACAATAGTCGGTACATTACCTGGACTGAGTACTTCTCCACACAAAGTTGATCCTGCCACTCCTGCGTATCCTGAATAATCTTGTGGATTTTGTGTAGAGCTTTCACAGTTGTCGAACTACAGAGGGACCAGCCATACATCAACCTGCTGCAATTTTATACAATAGTTGTGAATCCAACGAACCCACAATGTATCAGCCTTAGTCTGAATCTTCCACATGAGTTTGGATAATATAACTTGATTCCACTATGGCAAAGATATGATGTTTTAGCCCACCACAACTTCGCGGAGGACCAAACCTGTTGTCATGAACCAAGAGCCTTCATGTAATTTCCATATTTACCGCTCCATAAGAAACTCTGACATATACGCTGGATCAAATGAAGGACTTGCTTCAGGAAAGGAAATACTTGCATCCAATACGACGTAATAGAAGTAATGACGCTACAGGTTAATTGCTCCCGACCAATATAGCTCAGAACGCGCAGTAGACCAGTGATTTATTCGTCCCAATATGCGATCCCACCAAAGGTTGATAATGTTGAGTGGTAAGTTTGCAGTGGGAGAGCGATACACCAAGGTATCGAATATGGAAACAACCCGCACCAAAGCCAGTAACAACATAGATCAACTGCTTCTCCATCCGCGGGACACCACCACAGAAAACCTAAGTTTTTGAGAGGCTCGCACACAGCCCCATGGCGCTCGCGAAATGTTGAAACCTACTCATCAAAAGCTGAACTGACTTAACATCTCCTCGCATGAATAGCATCAAGTCACCCACAAAGCAAAGGTTAGTAATATGTAACTTCTCACACTTCGGGTGAAAATTGTAATCCGGCATGGTCCTAAGCTTCTGCAGACACCGATGTAGGTATTCCATGTTGAGCACAAATAAGAAAGGGGACAAGGGATCGCCCTTACCTAATCCTCTACGAGCTGGAAGAAGCTTAGACGGAACCCCATTAATTAGGTACTTAAAGGAGACGTCGTAACACATCCCATAATCTATCTAACAAATTGGAGGGAACTCCGAGCTCTTTCATTATCACTTCCAACGCGCCCCATTCTGGTGTGTCGTAAGATTTTTGATCCATTTGTATCATACATCGTGGTGAAATCCATTTCCGATTGTAGCCTTTAATGAGCTCCGGTGCCAGTAGAATTTTATCTTGGATCACCTTCCCAGGTAAGAAAGCTGGCCGACTATCATCAATAACTGAATTCATAACTTTGCCATCCGTGAAGTAAGTATTTTGGAAATAATCTTATAAATCACCGTACACAAAGCAATGGTGTGCATATCCCAGACTCTACGAGCCCCCCGAGTTTTTGGAATTAGAGTGACTAATGTGCAGTTCAAAGCTGAATACTGCTCGGATGTAGCAAAGAAATCAAATCCCACATCATATACATCCTGCTTATTTATGGGCCAAGCTTTCTTGAAGAAACAAGCATTACATCCTTATATTCCTGGAGCTTTAAAGTCACCCAGATCTTTCAACGCTGCATCAATCTCAACATAGGAGATAGGTTGCGTATGCAAACATCTGTCCGAGTGACTTAGCCGGCTACCCGCCCGGAGCAGCCCCACATGGATCCCATCACGTCGTGTAAGTCTAGTCCCACCAACTGAGAGTAAAAATGCATGATATCGTCCTCAACCTCTCGTAGCAATAATCAACCATCATCAGTCTCTAGCCTACGGATCCCAGTACGACGATTTCTTTCTTTAAGTTGAGCATGGAAGAAAAACATATTACCATCACCAAGCCTGGATCCAATCAATCTTCGATTTATGGCGAAGACTATGTTCACCAATATCTAACCACATCTCCAAATCAATGGTTGCCTCCCTAGCTTGTCGAATCCGATCAGGATCAAAATGGTGGAGTTGAATCTCTTCCTGGCATCGAGAGAGACGATCCCACATCGGCTGAACTTGCCTGGTCGCACCCTAAAGTAGTTTCATCAACTGATTGAGATACGGTTGAAGCCATTTGAGTTTAGTCCATAGCCCAAGTTGTGGATCAGCAAAACCAACCCTTCTCCACGAAGCCGCAACCGTCCCAAGAATTATGCCAACTCCGCCGTATAATTGATAAACCGGAAGCGTGGGTGTTTAGTCCATGTGATAAAATAGTTCCTAAATCGTAAAGGTGAGTGATCTAACAACCTTGACAGTAATACCTCAGTATCAACATTTGGGTTTGCTAAAAACCAATCCGCATTTTCCAAAGCCCGATCAATGCGAGAGTAAATAATGACATTCTCATGTTTATTCGACCGCGTAAAATGCTCACCTGAGATGTGAATCTCATACAAACCCACATCATCCATCATATCCACAAGGTCCCTATACTCCGATTTAGCTACCGGATTTCCACCAACACGGTCCTCTCGAGTGAGCACGTTGTTGAAGTCACCAACACATACCCATTAATTGTTCACTGATACCTCGCGCCATAACTCGAAGGTCTTGCCAAAGGCGGATCCTATTAGCCAGCTAGTTATGAACATAAATAAACGTGAGAGGACCCTTGTCTACACCATCCGTATCAAACCAACGACAATGAAGCATGTAATCCGTACAACTGATGAAGTCAACCTAAACTTGGTTGGGTCCCAAAAAATGCATATACGACCAAGTTCATGCGACGAATAATTATCCAAATAATTCCAACGATTCCCCATGCATTTTTAAAAAAAATTCTTATTACTTTCTCTGACTCTTGTTTCCACTAGGCCTGCTATACTTACATTCAAATCCAGGAGACGGGAGCCAATTTCCTTATGTTTAGCGACATTGTTCAGCCCCCTAACATTCCAGGCTAACATCGAACTCGATTATCTCTAGTGAAGAAAAACCACCGATGTTGGCGATGTTGAGATGAATACCATTGGTAAGTGTTCAGATAGAGTGGACAATTTCCTTACGAACTTGTACAATGCATTTATGTGATCTATCCCCGAAATTTATTATTTTGCTTAGCTTTTTCTAATAATAAGGATTTTTTCTCCTTGACAATGTGTGGGCCAGTGGGCCGGCACCTAACGGCAGAACCTCCAACGTATGAACTTGAAACTATTTAGGAGAGTTGAAAATTGGAGATGAGTTTAGTAGCCCAATGTTGGGCAATATTGAGATGAATATCATTGTTGATCTCACAAGAGAAGAAGTTTGTAAATCTGTAATGAAGTTCATTTTTTTAATTCCAGAAAATTTTGTTTTGCACTAAAACCTTATGGGTTCACTTTGGTCTTGCACCCGAACCTTTTTTTTATTTTTATCACTTTGCACTAAAACCTTTCAAAATAAATCTCCCTCACACAAATGTTGGACGGCGTTAAGTGTCTGTTAGCGAAAATTTTCAAATTGCACCAAAACCTTTACAAAAACTTCCACTCGCTACTGAAACCTTTTCTTTTAAAAACTTGCACCTTCTCTTTGGGCTTCAAATCGTCTGAATTTGGAGATGATTCCTTCTGCATAGTTGTATATCTTGGTCTTATGTAAGTGTGGACACCAAGTTCAAGTCAATCAAAGTTTAAATGAGAAAGTTATGGTCAAAATACCAAAGCTGCTCCATTATAGTTTTAACTTCGCGAGTAGAACATATAATTACTTGCATGAGATAATAATGGAGGGGTAGCTTGCATTTGGGAGTTTTATTACTAGGTTTCGTTGTTGGTGGTTGATTTCGAATTTTGATATCAAAGAATCTCATGTACCAATCATTTGTTGCGTACTAGTTTCTTTGATACACGCTTAATAACATGCATTATGAGTCGATTTTACATCGTCTCATTCGGACTTTTTTACCATCTTATTGCCATTCTCAAGTATATTTTTATGTGTTTTATTAATGCTTTATTACGTTTTTGTGTTTTGTGTATGTTCGGTAAAAATGCATTGAAACATGGCTAAACCAATGCATATTGATGCATTGATGGGAGTATGGAGTTGATCGGTCGAAACAAAAGTGGATTCGGAGTTCGGACGAAGATTCTAAGGCCGTTTAAGTGAAAGCGCGCAAAGTTCGAACTACAATGGAGCAACTTTGGTATTTTGGCCATAACTCTCTTATATGAACTAAGACCAAGATCTACAACTATTAAGAAGGATCATCTCCAAATTTGGATGATTTATGCCCAAAGAGAAGGTGCAAGTTTTTATAAGAAAAGCTTTCAGTAGCGAGTGCAAGTTTTTGTAAGGTTTTGGTGCAATTTGAAAATTTTCCTTAACAAACACTTAACGCCGTCCAACCTTTGTGTGAGGGAGATTTGTTTTGAAATGTTTTAGTGCAAAGTGATAAAAAAAAAAAAAAAGGTTTGGATTCAAGGCCAAAGTGATCGAGCCCATAAGGTTTTAGTGCAAAACAAAAAAAATTCTTTTATTATCGCCCATTAGTAACAAAGAATTATTTTTCCTTGCGAACTATGTGGGACTATACCAGACACCTAACGATAGAACATCATTGGACCTGAAAGCGATTAAGACCTTGAAGAATTGCAATGACTTTATCATCCGGGTGATGGGTGTTTCAACATTAGCTTGTACGATACCAGAAGGTATCTTTTTGGTGCGTCTTTTTATCTTGCGTGTAAACTTGGCAATTGTTCGGTAATATCGGAATTTTCTTGACGAACATGTAGAATGATTTTTTATGATATGCCTGAAGTTTATTATTTTGTTTAGCGGCCACTAGTAACAAGGATTTTTTTTGTTATTTCTCTTCATAGTGTGTGGTCCATCGTGGTCGACACCTGAAGTTAGAACCTCTTGAAACTAAAAATTGTAATAGGCCCTTGACAAATTGCAGTTACTCTACTAGTCGGGTGCGGGTGCGGTTAGCTTCTATGATATCCGGAAGTTGAAATTTTGTGTAGAAAAAGTCGGCATGACATTTTTTTCCTTGACAACGCATGTGCCAGTGTGTCTTGCACCTAACAATAGAACATTATTGAACATAAAAACTGTGTTAGAACCTTGAAGGATTACAATGACTTTATCAGTCGAGTGATGGGTATTTCTGCAGGTGGGCCTGTGTAGCGGGATCCTAATATGTTAACGCATATGAATCTGAAACTATATAGGATAGTTGAAAAGTTGTAAACGAGTTTAGTAGCCCAACGTGGTATCGAGATCATAACTCCTGTGATTTATATTTGTTAAGAAATAGTTCTAGTTGCTCTTTGAATTATACTCTGCTAGGGGGTGGAGTAATTGTAACTCAATGCGTTATTATTTTGAAAATGCGGTAACATGGTGATTTTATATAAATTATATATTGAGTTGTAAGTTTATTTTTGGCCTTTTAATAACTTTTCAAATGGTGCTCGAGTTGAAATACACAACAGGTCCCGTAATTGCAAATTAAAAAAATATGAAATATCTCATAAAAATGTCAAAAGAAATTTTACTTTCATTTTTTGGGTGAAAGTTATCATACCTAATCGTGGGTGGGCTTGCGCGACATCTGAACTCCATCCATGGATAGACTGCACACCCACATAATCACAAACTAAAAATAGCTTATGGGGAGTGCAATTTATTTCCAATCAAGCATGATACGTGACCATACAAATATTATTTTGAGTTAGGGTTTCTTGGGGCATGCAGTTTGTCTCCACTTAATTACTGTGCTTGTTATAGACAAATATTTTAAAAGATGTTAAAGACAACATATACGATCACATTCGTCTATGAACACATAAGCAAAAAAATTATTTAGTGTGCACGTTGATTACAACGCCGCGAACGATCCCGATCAAATGAAATTGTTATATTTATAAAAGTGAGCCAGTAAGGAGACCGGGTGAAAATAGACTATGCACCCCATATGTAAAAATTTAAAATCGCCAATATCTAATAAATTACGAAAGGAAAAAATATAACAATGAAAATAAAATGTTAAATCTATAGAATTGAGCCTATACGTACGTTGGCTCAACCCAAGATTATTTGATAGCGAAAGAATACTAACATTTGAAATTATCAAAATATAGTCAAGAGTGATCTCTATTTGAAGAATACAAAAATACATGAATGTTGGTACAATTTTTATATTTTATTAACGTATAATTAATACTTTATGAATAGAATAAGATAAAAGCAATTGGAGAAAAGAAAAGAGTTAAGAAGTGGGTTTGATTATATACTAATGAGGGATTAAATATGTATGCTTGGGAGCTGAGTGTAGAGATTCCCCGTAAATAAAATCACACCTAATTAGATAGCTAGTTACAATGTTTTGATATGTCAATAGCATAATTTAGACCGCATGCAGTGTGACGTCGTGGGGCACCGCTGTTGAACTATCCCATGGCACGTCATCCCATCACGCGACATGGGATGCCTTGTGGTGGCTATTGGGCAGCAGCGAATGAGCTGCTGCCGTGTGACAACTCCATTGTTCTTTATTTATTTTTAAATTTTTTCTTCATTTGTCCAATTTCACACACGAATAACTCGATAAATAAAAATGTAAAAAATAAATAAAAACACCAACGAGTTTGTCTCTTCGAAATCTACAAATAGAAACCATTCTTGACTATGTTTGAATAATTCCACCTCAAATTCATTTTTCTCTCTTAATTAAACTTAAAATGTATAGGAAGGGTGCAACTTATAACGAGTGTTTTCTTTGCAATAGTGAAATACTGGTCACAATGTTTTCCATTGCCGAAATAAGTCATGTTGCATTCTTAGGCGATTTGTAGATCCTTTTTATGGTCGAACATTGAGACTATCACTCGCAAGTCACCAGTTGCATGGGTGAAGGTGTGTAAGCTTAAATCCAAAGGTGGATTACAGATTATTGCCGTACATGATTGGAATACTGCGCACTTGATGAAGTTACTGTGGAATCTATGCGACAAACAGGATAATCTATGGGCTAAATGGGTACACATCTATTAAATACCTCAAGCGAATGTGATGAATGCGACTATTCCTAATTCATGCTCATGGATCGTGAAGGGTATACTTAAGTGTCGACTGATTGCCCAACATATTGCCTGTTAGGTTACCATGACGATACTGCCGAAATTTAAAACGGTTGGGTCTATAGGTAGGGGTGGACCCCCCCCCCCCCAAACCTCGGATGTTTTTTTACCCCGAGGTTGAAATTCTACGTTCGCCCCTGTCTATAGGGACCTTCAAAGTAACAGTATTTTGGTACCATGGCGTACACTGCTCTATGGGAATCTCGCTCATCCTCGTGCACAACTGATCGCATGGATGGCTTGCATGAAAGTCTTGCCACCAAAGAGAGACTGATAAGATTCGGATTGCTTCAAGCAACAACTTGCTCATTATGTTCGACAGTCGAGACTCAAGAACATCTATTCTTCGTGTGCTCCTTTCCGTCTTCAATCTGGAAGGCTGTCTTGGAGTGTATGAAAATCCAATGTATACCACGAGATTGGAAGACAAAGCTTAGATGAATTCTCCGTTGCACGTGGGGAAAGGGATGGCGTGCAAAGCTTCTCAAACTTGCATTCACAGAGACTATTTATGAGACTTGGATTGTTAGGAACACGTTTTATTTTGATAGTAGCCCTGGTATTCCATATAGTAGTCTTATATATAGAAAAATTATTGATATTATTGTTCATAGAGCTGGAAAGTAACGACGGATGTTGCTAGCGACGAATCGCTAGCCTGTTAACGACGGATAACATTCATCGTTAACTTTAACGATGAATAAACACTTTGTCGTTAATATAAAAAAAGTTATAACGGGGAATAAAAAAAGGAAAAATTAAAATGTAACGACGAATACTTCTATCCGTCATTAGATATCGATTATAACGGGGAAGAAGCAGCTTTTTCCCCATTGGTCCTCAAATCGTTTCTCTCCTCCTTTGAACCCTCTGCTCAAAGTTGGTCCTCCGACTATAGTTGGACATTTCCGGCGAATATTTGTGGCATTTCGAACTCGTGCTCCTGTGAGTCCATAGCTTCCTTCAATTTAAAGTTGCATCCGCTAATTACTCCGGAATCAAGGTATTTTGGCTAAATCCTTAAGTCTTTAAATTTGAGAATTTTGTTTAATTCGATTAGTTGGAGCAATTGTATGTTTATAGGAAGTATATTGTAGTTGGTTTAGCTCATATTAGGTATTGTATGAATGTAGTGATGTGCAATTGATATATGTATGAAGAAATAGTAGCTAAATTAGTTTAATTTGAAATATTAATATGTAGTAGGATTATGAAGAATTAGTTGAGTGTTATGAGACCGTTATTTGTTTTTGATTTGGAATTTATGTTAATTTTAACTAAGTTGAGTAATTGTATGTTTATGGTAGTATACTAGGTATGTCAAGTTTGAGATAAGGATAAAGAATTGATTCGATTTAATAATTAGTATTCATGGTAAGTTATCCGTCGTAGTAGTTTTGAGACTTTTGATGATTATATTTGTAAAATTTTGTGTATTTATAATTTGTTGAATGGCATGTGTAAATGAGGGGTTGATAATGTGCCCTTGCACATTGGAAACATGCAGCAACACAAAGTTTTCGAAACCTGCAACCGTAGTTGATAACTTGATACGGAATGGATTCATGGATGATTATGAGGTATGGGATCATCATAGTGAGGAACCAAGATATTCTCCACAGTATTTACAATGGAGGGAGAGGCGGGGGTTGGGGGTATCCTATTGAAGTCCTGTTGATATAGATCTATTGGAGTGCAAGTAGTGTAGATTGGAGCGGTACAACGGACTTAAGAACAGAATCAGTAATTAGGAGAAGTTTAATATATATCTAGTATGATTATTAAATGTTAGATGATTTTGACTCAGGTATGTACTAGCTAGGATTATATGAATAAGTATAAAACGTGAGTTGCATGTAATTTTGAAAAATATTGATTATTGTAATGTAAAATGCATGTAATTCATCGTGTCATCAGCCTTTCAGTACTAATTTACTTTAACTAATCGTAATGTGAAATGCATTTAATAAACTATTAATAATAATTTAAGACGTAAGTTAATAAATGTTCTAAATCTAATAATTGAAGACGCATGTTAATATTATTATTCATCAATTATGAATCTCGATCGTTCATGGATGTACCAACAGACTGTTAATGGGAGAGTTGAGGGATGTTTCATGGCAGGGGTTGAAGCTTTCATTGCTTCTGCAATGGCACATACCAATTGTTTGAGTGAAGGGATGATGATGTGCCCTTGTAACCAAAGAAAATGTAGAAATAAGCAATATTTGCCTCTTGCAACGGTGATGGACCATTTGTAACGTAAGGGTTTGTACCTGAGTATTTTGTATGGACTTCTCATGGTGAGACACCAATACCGTTCATGGATTATGGAAACTTGAAGCGTAAAAGAAAGAAGGAACATGTAATGAGAAATACTAAGAGTACCACATCTAATGTTAATTCTGATCGTGAACGGGTTGAGCAAATGGCGTATGATGTTGCAGAACCTGAGTTCATGGACGACACCACAGAGCCATTAACGGATGAGGATATGGAAGAGCCATCTAATCTTCAGGATCAAATGTTCTTTGACATGCTGAATGCATCAACTAAGCCTATTTATCCGGGATGCCCACTCACAGAGTTGTCTTTGTTAGCTCGAATAATGGCTTTTAAGAGTGATGGTCATCAATCTAAAATGAACTTCGATTAGTGGGTACAACTGAATGAGCTCACTCCTGACCTAGTTCCCAGTAACTTTTACCAGGCAAAGAAAAAGATGCGAGGAATGAAGTTGCCTATGGAAACCATAGATTGTTGTCCAGAATTGTGCATGATCTATGGGGCGAGGATGAGAATCTATTGGAATGCAAATTTTGTGGGAAGGATCTCTGCAAACGTTACAAGGAGTTCGCCTCAAATAAACGTCAGAAGAAAAATCTCCCGCATAAGAAAATGTGGTATTTCTCTCTGGCACCTCATTTGAAGAGGTTGTACGCTTCAAACGCTTGAGCTGACAAATTGTTGTGGCACAAGGAGAGAGTAAGGGAGGAGCATTATGCGGGTACAGTGGAGCACCCATCAGACGCACCTACATGGAAGGAATTCGATAACACTACAAAAATCTGGGGTTCTAGCGACGCCGTTATCCGTCGCTAGAGCCCAGCGATTCGTCGCTAGACCGTCTAGTGACGGATAACAATGCCCATTGTTAAAACGGGCGTTGCTAAATTTCTAGCGACGGATAAATGTTATCCGTCGCTAAAATGGCCAGATTTTTAATTTTTTTATTTCATGAATACCTAATTCAATCGTATTTAACCTAATTGTAGCCCAATAGAATTGTAATGAAGAAAAGAACGTTGGATTGCACGAAAATTTTATAAATTAATTAGAAACCTAATATTCGCATATTAGTAAGTATTCTAATATTATCGAGTTGAATGAATAGAAACATCAGTATTAGGATAATAAAAGCTAGAACTAAGAAGAAGAAGAAGAAGAAGAAGAAGAAGAAGGAGGAATATCATCAGAATTACGTCCTTGGGTCATGAGGGCCATCATCCGCCTCATCTCTGCAAACTCACGATCGACACGGGCCTGATGAGATTCAACTGTACTCTTCAGAGTATCAATCTCCTTTTGGAGAGGAGTCACAATGTTATCGACCTCGTCCTGTGTGTAATGACGACCGGTAGCTTGTGATGAGGTGGACTAGCCAATGGAATAGCTGGACGCAACATTTACTCCTCGACTACCCACACCACAAACTCGATTCCTCTCGTCTGGTGGGTTGACCTGTAAGAAGATTTTGTCTTGCTTTTCAACAGTCAACTCCTGATCGGTCTCCATCCTCTCTGCAATCCTCCTCTCCACCTCAGTCTGCAATATTAATCAAGTGCATACATATATAAGTTCAACTTATCAAATTCTTAGAATTAATCAAGTAAATAAAATAAACTCAAAAAGTGTACATTAAGAAAGGTTTGTACCGCAATCTGCTCTACTCTCTGATCCACCCAAATGTCATTCTTCGACTTCCCCTTTCTCAATTGATGAAGGAGGGTAACTGACTGGTTAGCCAGTTGCTGAACAATAAATAAAATGCATAATGATTAGTAAATCGAGTTTGACTAACATAAATGCAACAAGTATTTGAAATAGACGCTTAAATATAAAAAAAAATTATGTAATTAGTCATAGGGAAACTTACTGATATCACAACATATGTGACAGGAGCTCGTGACCCATAATGGTGCCTGTCAATCCCCTTACCATCACGTGGCTCGCTCAGCCTATTCTGTTGGTTCTTGTAAGCCTGATCTTGTACGTGAACATTATCCTAGTACGTGTTCCAGCATGCCTACTCTTCAGGACTCAAGTGAGCAGGCTAAGTGTGTCGCTTAGCTTTCATGGAAGCGACATGGTTTTTTTACTGGTTTGAGCCAAGACACTCAAACACAGGCCACATAAGACTCACCATGCGATTCGGGATGTAAAACTTTTTCTGCAATGAAAATTACAAAACACAATTAAAGTGGCTAACATACCA